>CAUYPK010094703.1:0-109027 GCA_963574355.1 Loris lydekkerianus | reverse complement strand
TGTTTGTCTGTTTTGGCAGGTCACTGCGTGGTGTGGCTCTCTGACTCTCACAGTTTAAAATTTTGGCTCTTTGTGTCGAACTTGTTCGCCACCCCTGCTATAGCACAATGGTAAAAGCGACGACCCCATGAACAGGGGGTGGTGGGTTTGAACCCAGCCAGGGCCTGCTAAACAAAAAACAAAGTTTCACAGAATACCATAAAACCAAAACTTTTATAAAATAAATACATTTTCAATAATTTTTTTTTCATAGCTGGATAAATCAAATTTGTCCTTGTGAAATGATATATGACTTATAATGAATTATAAATTATTATGAGACAAAAATTTTATGCAAAGTTTGGATCCATTATAATCATCTAAGAACTTGAAAAATAAGCCACAATAACTTGTCTGCCTCTTAACATCTCTTAAGCTAGTTTTGGGGAGTTTATTTTATTTTCAGATTGATATGAGGGTACAAATGTTTAGGTTACATTGTTTTCTTTTCTAAGGTAAAGTTTAAGTTGTAGTTGAGCCCTTCACCCATGGGGTGGGTGGAACACCCTCACATTTTGTAAATTAGGTGACATCCCACCAATCACCCTCCCGCCTTCCCCCTCCTCTCCCTTTTCTTTCCCTCCTCTTCCCTCCTCCTCACTAGTCTACACTTGTGTTGTTCTTTGAGTGGGCCTGTTGTTGTTTATATATTGGTTTCATATTAGTATTGAGTTTATTGGATACTTTTTTTCTATTCTCATGATACTTTACTAAAAGGAATATGTTTCAACTTCAACCAGATAAAGCTAAAAGATGTAAAGTCTCCAAGTCTCCATCTCTTCTTATGGCTGAATAGTACTCCCTGGTATACATATGCCAGAGTTTGTTAATCCATTCATGGATCCATGGACATTTCATGAGTTGCTTCCATGTCTTGCAATTGTGAATTGAGCTGCAATAAACATTCTGGTGCAAATGTCTTTGTGGTAAAATAATTTTTGTCCTTCTGGGTAGATACCTAGTAATGGGATTGTGGGATCAAATGGAAGGTCCACTTTTAGTTCTTAGGAATTTTCCATAGAGGTTGTACTAGTTTGCAATCCCACCAGAAGTGCAGAAGTGTTCCTTTCTCTCCACATCCTCACCAGCATCTGTAGATTTGGGACTTTGTGATGTGGGCTAATCTCACCAGAGTTAGGTGATTTCTCAGAGTGGTTTTGATTTTCTTTTCTCTGATAATTAGAAATGGTGAGCATTTTTTCATGTGTTTGTTAAACATTTATATGTCATCTTCAGAGAAGTTTTGTTGCAGTCTCTTGTCCACTTATAAATGGGGTTGTTTGCTCTTTTCTTGTTGATTAATTGGAGTTATCTGTAGATTCTAGTTTTCAACCCCTAGTCAGACTTATAGCATGCATATACCTTCTCCCCTTCTGAATGCTGTCTATTTGCTTTAACTGTGGTTCCCTTAGCTGTGAGGAAGCTTGTTTGCTTGATCATGTCCCATGATTTATTTTTGGTGTTGAGGCAATTGCTCAGAATGTCTTTCTGCAGAAAAACCTTTTCTCAGGCCAATTTTGTCAAGGGTTTTACCCACATTTTCTTCTAGAATTTTTTTTGTTTGTTTTATGTCTTTCTTTTTTATTATTTTTTATTTTTTATTTTTATTTTTATTTTTTTTAAGCAGGAACTAAACTTTATTGCGTCAAGCAGCCAGTATATTTAGTTTTCATGTTCATGTCACTCCTTAAATAAAAAACCCTCAAATTTCCATGCATTTTAGCATACTGTCCAATTTTGGATTTCATATTACATGCTGAGTATTTCATCTTTGCCCAAAGATTGCCCATCCTTTTACAATTATACATTAGACATATATGAAATATTAGGGAACGGACAAACTGCTAAAAATTCTTTTTGTTCATCGCTGACATCATCACTAATAAAAGTGAGTTTTACCAGTTCTTCTGTTTAATAATTTACAACAGATGTAATAATGTGATATTCTAAGATGTAGACAGCCTCAATGTTCAGTGAAAATTAACATGCTAAACATGTCTAAGTACATAATACCGTCAGTTACTTCATCCCTCTTTTTCTATTCCCTGTCCTCAAACCACTGGTACCACAGTTAAGAGTTCAGACATCCAACACTCAAAAACTAACATCGTTCAACACTCTGTAAGAAACTGCATGAACAGCCAGTGACAGTGTTAGAAGGAAACAAAACAAAGTGTAACTCGAAATGCTGCAGAGAAGAAAATTACATGCTCAGGGAGTTACTCCCTTATGTCTGTCTATACTGGTTTTCTTCGAAAGAGTCTACCCACTTTCCATCAACTATATTATTAATCCTCATGACTTTGCTGAGAAAAATGAAAAGTATTATCTCTAAATTAGAAATTATCTCTAAATTATTATGACAGTTAAATCAGGGTTTGTTTTTTCAAAAATGTAAAGAACTTTTAGCTTTCTAACTATTAAGATTACAATGAAAACTAGGACAAGAGAAATAGCACTCTGAAAAGGAAGTTTTTCTTTCTTGTGGAAACTAACATGGAATTAAGCTGAAAATAATGAAATTGAATTTGAATTTGAAACTGATTTCAACGTCAATATCCTATCATGAGAAGAAAAGCAGCATAGCTTAATGGGTTGCAAGAAAACTACTATTTCATATAAAAAGTATATTCTTTGGCAAAGCATTACACAAACTTAGGACCTCTGCCGAAATTAAGTTGTTCTTACATCACTTAAAAGTAATAATGCTCTTAACTATCTAACAGAATCTCGTATGAACTCTGGTCTGTCATTTTTCACCTACAGGCATTTCTATCCCTAACAATCTATCATATTTTTCTGTATCTTTTAGGGATAAATAATGAAATGCTACCCACTTAGATCTCCCTAGGAGATATTAATATTAAGAATATTAGTATCTAGGAATTAATCCAAAGTTTAGGATTATTAATCCAAAACTTCTTAGATTTGGATTATTATTAATCCAAAGCTTCCATAATTTCATAGCATAACAACTTATTTCTTAAACTCTCCAGACATATGAAACAGTGGATTTTATCAATAGGAGTCTACTTTTACAAGTTCAAGATTTTACAGCAAATTTTATAATTAGCAAAGAGGTAACATAAGGCCACACACTCTGCGGAAGAAACAAACCTAGACCAAAAGGAACCAAACTCAAGGTTGATGAAAGTTTAATGTTTATTATAACTGTGGTTCTTTAAAAAAATATAAAGCAGAAATGTATAATAAATGTATTACTTGGTTACATTTATTTGTTGATGACTTAAACATTTACAAATACTTTTTACTTTACTGTTCTCATTATCATCTAATCCTCAAAATATGAAATCATAATCCTGAGAGAAATAATTCTTTGATCACTGTAAGACAAGGACAATAATTCTAATGACTTTATTTAAATTCTAATAAAATTAAAAATCCATTAGATGGTTAACAGCGTTATTACTTTTAAAATAGGAAAAAAATTAAGCAGTTCTATAATGATAGAATTTTTAAATAAAAACAATGACTACTCCTACCTGTTGTAGAATGAGCACTGCATAAGTGGACTTTGTGGACTAGTAGCAATATTTGCTAATTCTGTTAGCCAATCTACCTCATTTTCATGGTAAGTATTTTCTGATATGTCTGAGGTATTTTGATTCCAAGATGTTCTTGGATATTCTTGATGTGAAACATCTGAAGTTAGCTGGTACATGGCAGATTGGTTAGGATCACTTTGAACAGCCTGAAGTTCAGGAAGGTCATCTGCAGATAAGAACATTTGAGGAAGAGAAGTCCTCAAATTTAGCTGATTTTGTGAGAGGAAAATCATAAATTCAAAGTTAAATTCAAAACATTTGTTTATATTAAACAACCTTCAACTTAACAAACATCTTGCACACTTAAAGGTCAAAAGAGGCCTGAAAGAAAAGTAAACCCAACAAATAAATGTAAATGTAGTAATGATTTCTATCTAAACCATATAATTGCCACTACTGCTCATAAACTGGAAAAACGGGGTTCAGTTTGTGTTTCTTTCCCCCCAGTTTTTTGTCCCTTACCTGGGAGTAATTCATACGCCTCTGAAAGGTTATTACACTAGCAAGTTAATGAGGGAAAGGCATTTTATTTCTTATATATTTTATTAACCTATTATATAGATTACTATAATAAAAACAATTTTCATACATAAGAATATAGATGAGGGCGGTGCCTGTGACTCAAGGAGTAGGGCGCCAGCCCCATACATTGGATGTGGCAGGTTCAAACCCGGCCCCGGCCAAAAAAAAAAAAAAACTGCAAAAAATAAAAAATATATATATAGAGAGAGATGATTATATATATAGAGAGATGATAAATTTTAGGTACTACTTACACAACTCTGTATTAAAGTACGAATTTCTTTTTACTAAAAAGCTCTGAATTTGGTAATGTTTATTAGCAATTTTTTTCATGTATGTATGTTCCCAGAAGGTAATTCATAATAAGACTTTCAGCTCCCCAAGGAAAAAAACTAGAAATACTACCCAAATACCACTTGTGTACACACTGAGGCTATAGATCCCATAAGGAACAGTGAATTCCAAAATATGGAATTCTTAAAGTAAAAGCATCTTATAGACTTTAAGAATAAATCCCCTCTACAAAACAAACATACAAACTCTACAAATCCACAGCTTCTCTTAAACACACAACTCAAGAAAATTTGTCTCCTAAATGTCACCATAATAAGAACATATAATTCCTGTTCAGGAAAATGTTCCAGAATAGTCTACTGAAATTTAAATGTGTTAATTAAAAGTACAAGTTCAGGATATCCATTCATAAAACTGACTCCTTTTATGGTGTCATGAAGCAGCCAAAGAGTTCTAGAATACCATACCAATTTAGGATCATTCTACCCTACAATTTTCTTTCTATAGTTATTTCCCTTCCCTCATTTGCCAATACTCTTCCTTTGGCCATCATTTATTTATTTACTGTAAAGGGTTCATTTCTGCCTTTCAAGTTCAGGAAATTAACTTGCTTTTTAACTGAAATCATAGGTAGAAGGGGACAAGTTTTTGCCGGGCCTTAAGTTTTTGAGTTCCCTCTGAAACCAAAACCATGATGGTGGAGAATCAAAGACTTGATTTAAATGGTGCCCCTTGTAAACAATAACCACTACTCAATAAATATCAGGGCCCAGAAAAACCCTTGGCATTCAAACAGGTTATGTCCCAAGACCTTCAGAATCTCCACGTTTCCAAACAGTACTGCAAGAACATAATCCCCTACATTTCATCATCTGTAAAATGAAGATAGTCCTATCTTCTCAGAGTTTTCACCCAGTTAAGGAAAACAACACATCAAATGGGAACAAAGCCAAGCAGAAAAACTGTGCAGAAGCCAAAGTCATTCATTAACTATTTGTTCCTGAACACCAGCCTCAAAGTAACGCAATTTTAAAACATACCTCAACAAACCTATGTATTTTTCTGTCTCACAGACCTATTAGTTACTAATAGTAATAACCATAAATTCAGATACTCAATTTTTTTTTGTAAATTTCTCCATTATACCAACAAATCAGGCATGAAAATTGGCTAAGTGTAATATACTGAGCTCAGTGGGAGAATATTTCGAAAGTATTTTTTGAAAACCTACCTAAGGTGGGGTTTTCCTAAGGAGTTTAGTCCAATCTTCTCACACAAAGCAAAGGAGTTTAGTTTAATAATCTATAAATGAATCTTTATGATAAGCATAAATACTCCAAACTCATATTGGCTTTAAGTAATATTTTAAAAACAATAACAAGAGAATGTGGAAAATTCCTAATATACAAAAACTTCACATACTTTTGTAGCCAGTCAAGGTTGGTGGAGAAGCTGGCTAAATATGAAAATCTGAATCTTATTGAAACTCCCAAATAACTTAATTTTGTTTACCAAGCTCCATGTGCTCATCACAAGAATTATATCCAGGTGAGGATGGCAAATTCTCATTACACTGCAGCAACTCCAATGAGTCATTCATTCCTGAAGCTCGCTTGTCCATTACCAGCAGGAGTTTCTGTACTGCATTAGGCACCTGATTTCTCTTCACTTCCCACACCATGTTATGGTGCTCCGACTTACAGTAAAAACAAAACAAGAAAAATATCAAGTCGTGCAATTTGTACATTATACAAACATAAAATAAGAAACATCACAATGTTGCATTTTAAACTTAATCACACACTGCCATTTATATTTCCTTCAAATCCTTTAAACTAGGATATCTTGGCCTACAATGCAACAATAAATTAGACCTGAATCCCCAAAGATTAATATCTTGAATTTATGAAAATCTTTTCTGATAAAGAATAATAGAGTTATAAATACTTTTACTTCTTTAACCACTAACTGCCCTTTCAGATGCAGATACTGAGACCAATAAAACTTTTTTTTTCCCACTTATAGTCTCAAATGCAAAAGAAAATTAACAAACTAAAATTAAAAAAGACTAGAGGAATATTCTACTTCATGTAAGAAAGTTTCTTAAAATAGCTATATGTTATGATTTTCACAAAAATAAAAATGTTCTTAGGTTTTCTTAATGAGAATTTAGGAGCTAGCCATAATAAAAAGATACCTATCTTTCTGAACAAGCTATTATTTCTAGAAAGATGAATAACAAGCATAGGAAATTTAAACAACTAGTAAATCTACCTTCAACAAGCCTATAATGTTATCACAAGGAAGAGGCAAATATAGGTTAATACACTTAATTTCTCAGCAAAGTCCACCAACTAAATTTTGTTATGAAAGGAAAATGCGATTATACCTTTTACACTCAGTCTTTAAACAATTATTAAATTATTTAACATGTTACTTATTTAACATAAGTGACAATAGCAAGAAGACTTCTTCATTTCTCAGGAACTAGTCCAAATCCTACTTTCAAAAAAGTTCTGCCCGAGTACAGTAGCATGTGCCTATAGTCCCAGCTACACAGGAGAGTCTGAGTCGATCACTTTGAACCCTAGAGTTAGAAGCAGCCTAGATAACACACCAACACTCCATTTCTTCCAAAAAAGAAAAAAAGTTCTAATGAGCTTATATGAAATACACAAAAAACCCAGCTGTTTTCAGCAATATGACAATAAAATAAAAACAAAAAAATGTCACTAAAAGTACTCCAGCCCATCCCAATCAAAACTGCAACAAAGGCTCAGCGTCTGTAGCTCAGTGGCTAGGGGCAGGCACATACACCAGAGCTGGCGGGTTTGAACCCGGCCCATGCCTGCCAAACAACAATGACAACTACAACCAAAACATAGCCGGGCACTGTGGTGGGTGCCTTTAATACCAGCAACTTGGGAGACTGAGGCAAAAAAATCACTTAAGTCCAAGAGAATGAGATTGCTGTGAGCTGTGACACCACAGCACTCTATCAAGGGTGGTACAGTGAGACTTTGTCTCAAAAAACAAACAAACAAAAAAAACTTGCAAGAAAAAGATGTCTATTACTTAGTATTTGTAACTTTTCTAATCTATGACACAATCACCAATAAACACTGGTGATACAAATTTCTTTCTACAAAGGCTTTCTCATCATCTTTTTGGTTATGAAATATGTTTTCCTAACTCAAAAATACACAATCACTATATTTAAAAAAGCAAAAAGCATTTTACAATAAGGAATATAATGATTACTTCTAATCCAGCAATCAGATAGAGGTACTGTAACATTTTGTTGTATTACAATCCAGTCTTTTTTTACATAACCACCATCATTTTTTCTTCATACTTCATTTATATACAGTTGGTATCTTTTTCCTTAACATAAATTCATGAGCATATGTGTGTGTGTGGGTATATATATATATACATACATACATATACATATATATTTTTTGGGAGGGGGGGGAGACAGAGTCTCACTTTGTCATCCTGGGTAGAGTACTATAGTGTCATAGCTCACAGCAACCTCAAACTCCCGGGCTCAAGGGATATTCCTGCCTCAGGCTCCCAATTTTCTGGGACCACAGGCATCCACCAAAACCCTCAGCCAATTATCCTGTTTTTAGTAGAGATGGGGTCTCACTCTTGCTCAGGCTAGTCTCAAACTCCTAAGCTCAAGCAATCCACTGGCCTGTAATCCAACAAGGTAGGATTACAGGCTTAAATGACCACATCTGGCCCATAAGCATTTTTTTTTTTTTTTTGCAGTTTTTGGCTGGGACTGGGTTTCAACCAGCCACCTCTGGTATATGGGACCAGGGCCTTACTCCTTTGAACCAAAGGTGCCACCCCCCATAAGCATTTTTTAATGTCATTATTTTTTTCAAAGATCTAAATAGTTAAATAACATACATCAAAAGAATTTACCACAATTCATTTATCCCTCCTATTGCTAAATATGTTATTCCCAGTTTTTTCGCTTTTCTAAACACTGGTTTTACATTTTTTTGAGACCATTTCCCACTGTTGCCCTGGCCAGACTGCCATGGAGTAGTAGCTCATATCAACCTTTAACTCCTGGGTTCAGGCAATTCTTCTGCCTCAGTCTCCCAAGTAGCTGGCATTACAGATGCCCACCATATAACCCAGCTAATTTTTCTATTTTCAGGAGAGATGAAGTCTCTCTTGCTCAGACTGATCTTGAACTCCTGAGCTCAAGCATTCCACCTGCCTCAGCTTTCCATACATTTCCATACATTTTTATAAGTTATTTTCTTACATCTGATTATTTTAGATTCCTAGATACAGGGTTCTTGACACATACAGCCAAACTGCATGTTGCCTTACTCTATTTCTAATATTCTATTTTGGATCCTTTCTGCTTTACCCCTCAGAAATGACCTAACTTTTCCTGGGGATTACTTCAGAGCCTTGCTCAATACTGACTGTAAGATGTATTGTGGTGTAGTGAAAGGGCACTGGGTAAGGTGTGAGGAAAACATGGGTTTTGATTCCAGCTTGATCACTTACTAAATACATGACCTAAGTCCCTGAGTTTCCCCTTAATATATTCATCTGTAAAATAGGGCTAATGATACCTACCTTACTTTCCACCTAGAGTAATTATGAGGATGAATTGAAACAAAGTAAAAAATATGTAAAATAATTTCTTTAGAAAATTTTTTAGCCTCAGAATGACATAGGGCAATTATTAGACATACTTTAGGTTTTTAATGTCCTAAATAGAACAGTTACTGAAAATACACTGTTGGCAGTAGGAGAACAGATAGCTGTTCAGCTTCCGGAGTTTTCCCCTGGTAAATACAAGTCATTTGACACACCTTAATAAAAATCATGTCATGTCATGTATCATGTCATTACTTAGGCAAATTAACAGTTTATCTACCTAAAATGTTTAAGACATTTGAAAGAAATTAATACTTCTTAAATTTAGTACAATATACTAATTAATCAGACACTATATAGTTTCAGCAAATCTCTTAGGATATAATAATTCCCCACAAAACTGGTAGCTACAGGAAATGTGGTTAGTGACACAAATCAATTTCTTAAGTATGCAGTCATCTTTCTGAATCTCTACCTTTTTTTCCCTGAAAAAATAAAAATCCAGCAAATTTATCTTAATTCATTAATCTTAACTCAATCTAGTGGCACACAGAATCACATGCATATTTTAAAGTACAAAATGATGCCCCAGGCCCTGTCCCCAGAGATGTCATTTATTTAGTCTGGGATACAGCCTTGTGCATTGGTTTTTGTTTGTTTCAGGTGCAGAGCATTGAGAAACACTGGGCTAAAAATGATCACTAAATTCACATTTAGTTAAAAAAAAAAAATCACTTATTTAATACCTATCAAGGCATTACACTATCTGTAGTATCAGACCCCAATCATGAATCTCAAGTAATCTGTACTTTACTAGAAAGATACAAAGCAATGATCATAGTTCTACAGAGCAGGGATTAATTATGAATGGGTAAAAAAAAGAAAGGAGGAGGTCTCCCAATGAGACAAGCTCATTCAAGCAAACTGCTAGCCAAGTATTGGGTAAGATCAGAAAAATGTATAATCTGGTATCACTAGAAATATTAGGATGGTCATGGATCTTCAGGCTATAAGAATACCACTCGGAATGGCAATCTAGGACCACAATCTTCAATTCTGCTTTAGGATATCTGATTTTTTTTCCTTGAAGCAAGACTCTTATATCAGGCTACTTGAGTTTACATACCAGATTTGCCACTTATTAGCTAAGTGCCCCGAACAATTTACTTAAAATCTCGATGCTTTATTTGTAAAATAGAAATAATAAATGCAGCTCCTCATAGGTTATAAAATTCAGTGAGATTATATAAAATACTTAAAACGGCACCTACCACAAAACAAACCTTCAATGTAGTGACTAGTAGTATTGTTAGCAATTATTTTGAATGGAAGTATGATATGATCAGAACTATACTTTAAAACATTCTCTTTGAGTCTATACATACTAAAATACTATATGACTGAGAAACACCCGTAACATATTTTAAGGAGGGTATTTTAAAAAGGAGAGAGAACACACTCACATTCCTACTTTGTTTATGTAAGCCACGTGTCTCCGGCTTCCTTTGCAAGGGTTGTCAGAAAAGGTAATTGGTTGTTACCAATGAAGATTCCTTATTTAATAACTCCTAAGACAATAGAGCAGTGGTTTTCAACCTTCCTAATGCCACGACCCTTTAATACAGTTCCTCATGTTGTGGTGACCCCAACTAGAAAATTATTTTCGTTGCTATTTGGGGGTCACCACAACATGAGGAACTGCATTAAAGGGTCACGGCATTAGGAAGGTTGAGAACCACTGATTTAACCTACCCTGATCTCAAACCCTTACAAACTTTAGTATGCTTCACAAACAAGAACAGGACAAGTCAACTTGAGCTATAATCTTAAACTTGAAAATTTTCCCATTTTTTACCTTTATTATGAAATTCAGAGGTCGCACTACACACACGTCTCTTCAGAGCTATCCTCTGTGTATGAACAGTTCTGTTCCTGAGGTCCACAGAAGCACAGCTGCAGTTTGTCTTGTCTTTCCCCTCCCTCTGCAGAGCTCTTTGGTTTCCTCATTCTTCCCAGCTAGATTTTTTTTCTTCCCCATCAGCAGATTCTGCAGTGTCCAACATTCACCATTTACAATATACTAATCGCCTCAAAACGTCTATCATTTCTTCAGCCCCTTGCTTAGTTATCTACCACCTTCCCATCACAACACTGCTTAAATGAAGTTGGGAAAAACAGTATTTTAATTTCAATACAGAGCTACCTACAAAAGGGACCAAATAAGTATTTACTGCATTTAAGTTGTATGTGTTCCCACCTCTCATTGCTCAAGGCAAAGTATGGTCTCCAGACTACTGAAGCTTTGCTGATGTGAAACTAACTGTACCATAAGAAAGCCTAGGCACAAAGACAACAGAACTTGAGTTTCGCTCCTTACTGGCTGTGTAAACTGGGACAGGTTGCTTAATTTCAACCTCAGAGTAGTAGCTACCTCACAGGGCTATTCTAATGATTAAATTTTGAAAACAAAATTCAAAGTCTTATTATACAAATGTTCAGTTTTCTTTTTTCCTCCTCTACATCAAACTATTTTTGGGGAAGAAAGCAAGTCTTTTAATACAGCAAAAGAATACCAGAAGAGTCCTTACTCAATAATACTTCCCTACATACATTACACCAATTACATACTCATTGTGATAAACAAGCTTCTCTTTCAAGTATCTCCTGGTAGACCTAACCCTATTGTTCATTCATGCTGTTGTACACTGCTTTGGTATTGAAGGATTCAACACAGCTTGCCTTGTATTTTAGTTAACTCTACACACGTCATCTCTTTGCTAGATCAGTTAGTCTCAAAGGCAAGAGTAAAAGGCTTCAGCAGAAGAGTTGTTCTTTGAAATGTTATGGTCAATATCACCAATTTTCTTTAGTAGAAAGCCCTAGTGCTTTCGTTATTTAAACTCTCAGAAACAAATATCCACAAAATCCCAAGACAAGACAGGAGAGAAAGAAAGGACTTACAGTTAAGTCTCTGAATGAAGGAGGAAACTGAGTTGCACAAAAGGCCTACCTACCTGCATGCCTACCTACGGAGCATTTCCACACACTTCATCTGATTTTATTTATTTTTTTCTTTTGTTTTTTGCAGCTTTTGGCCAGGGCCAGGTTTGAACCCACCACCTTCGGTATATGGGGCTGGTGCCCTACTTCTTTGAGCCACAGGTGCCACCCCATCTGATTTTATTAATAATTTAAAATCAAAACAACTCTGAACAAAGTATTACAGTTGAAGAAAAAAAGACACTGATGACTAAATGGAACAATTTTATTTTTGAAAAGGAGACTGGGGGGGCAGGGGGGGACAAAAGGGGGGGACAAAAGGTACAGACTAATTGGTTTAGACTCCTGTTTCCAAGTACCTATTCTTCTCTGAATCCCTACCTTCACATGAGCATGATGGACTTCACAGTAAAGCAGGGGTCCTCAAACTATGGCCGGCGGGCCACATGCAGCAGTGTGACTGCATTTGTTCCTGTTTTTTTTTTTTTTTTTTACTTCAAAATAAGATGTGTGCAGCGTGCATAGGAATTTGTTCATAGTCGTTTTTTTTTTTTTTAAACTATAGTCCAGCCCTCCAACGGTCTGAGGGATAGTGAACTGGCCCCCTGTTTAAAAAGTTTGAGGACCCCTGGATATGTTCTCCCTTAATCCTGGAGGACTTCTTTTTTTTTTTTTTTTTTTTTTGCAGTTTTTGGCCAAGGCTGGGTTTGAACCTACCACCTCGAGCATATGGGGCCTGCACTCTACTCCTATGAGCCACAGGCGCTGCCCTGGAGGACTTCTATATCCAGAACAGACTATATGCTCAAATTATTTTAAAAAAGAGGGTGAAAAGAAGGTATATTTGCAATTAATTTCTATCTCTACAAGGAGCAACTGAGGCATTTAAAATGAATTCCATTTTACAAGCTAAAACAAGCCTCCTTATACCTATGTTAAATGCAACTTTCTACACTAAAAGGAACTAGAAAGCCTTAATACTGTTCTTTCAAAATATTTTCAATGAATCTTCTTCAAACAAAAGATGTCACAAATTTTTCTACAATTCTAGTTTGCCACTGTGCTAAGGAAAAAGACAACTCCACAGTGGGCTTGGTCACTTACTACTTTCCTTTATGACCCTGAACAAACTAACCTCTATGCCTCCATTTTATTTGTACATGGGACTGGTACCCATGAGCATTGTTGCAGCTGTGAAAGGTATCACATCCCAGTCCTTGCCTTTGCTGGACATTACCCAATCACATCTGTACAAGTTACTAATTTTGTACTCACTCAACATGAAATGCTATTTGATGAAGACAAAAGCAAAATGATACTACACAAGTGTCTTAAGAGTATCTACAATTCAAACAGTGAAGTCACTGTATAAGAAAAACATGAAATCTAAAAATTCATATTATGAAAGAAACCTGCTTTCCTAAACTTGATTGTAATCTCAAACATTTTCACGTCACCTGTAACTGTAGAAAAAACTTTATGATCAATGACTTTTAAAAATTCAATCCAGTATACTGGAAAATTGTTTTTCTATCCTCCATAAAAAGTGAGTAGAAATTATGTGAAGCAAGTAAACGCAGATTAAAATATGAAAAATGTGAATAATACTGGTGTCAAGAAGTTAATAAACAGGAATAGTGTCATGTCACTTTTCCTGAATTTTGTGATAAACAGCTATTTGTGAGCTCTGGAAGGCTTTTTAATATGTTGTAATCTGGTTTTCCATTGTAAGTAAAAGAAAACACACATAAAATACCTAACATTATTTTATTACAAGGCAGTAATTTCTTAAGGATAATTGATGGGGGTGAGGGGAATACAGACACTTTCAAACACAAAAGACCAGCTAGCAATTCACCCAGCAAGAAGTAGGACACAATAGTTTGTTCATTCATTAAGTCAGAGACAAGTGCCTTCTTCACCTGGCACTTGAATTAGTAGGAAAAGAATTCAAAGTTAAAACCTAGTGGAAGAAACACTCTTAAAGTGACAGTATCGTGTTCCAAGTCTTAGAGGTACACACTAGGGTTGGGGAAATAAGTCTGCAGTAAATCCTGGAAGAAAGTATCCTTCTAACTAGGAGTTTAATAAGTGAACAAAGAGGAAATGTTTTCCAGGCAGAAAGAAAAGATTAAGTTTGTGAAACTACTAAAATGAAAACTAGAAAGTGGAATCAAAACTCCACTCTGATTTATTAGCCATTAAAGTAAACAATTATTTTGCTTCAAAATGGCTTCGTGGCTTCCTCAAAATACAAAATACCTCAAAAACCCCTTAAGGCGTGGATTTAATTCTTCTGAATATAATTCAAATTTCCTTAAAACTTTGTCAAATATTGCCTAACAACTGAGTTAAATCAAGGAAATCGAACAGATGACCCTAAAACTCTTTCAAGATAAAGCAAAAGACAATAGCCAAAACAAAAAGGCCAAGACCAAAAGTATAAAGAATGCCTTACAGATTTAGATTATACTCAACTGTGAAACAACAGAAGTATTCACCACTGTTAACATTATTCTAATTCTCAAAAGGAAACTAATTCCATAATCACTTAATAATCATCCTACTGCTATTTACAGGGAAATAGATTTAAAGCACTTCCTCGGAACTGCTCGTAGGGACTCCAACGCTTTCCAGTACATACAACTCCCCTCTCATTTTTTTTTTTTTTTTTTTTTCTTTTTAAAACCCTGCTCTCATCACAGGGAGCCCGAGCCAAAAATAAAAACAAAACAACACAACAACAAAAAAAAACCCTGAGTACGGCCTTCCTGTCAGTGCTCCTCCTTAAAACGACTCTAGCTTGAAAATTCCCCCAAGAATGAACTCTAGTACTAGACGGTAGAGCGCACAGCGGAGAGTGACGTCCCCAGGCCAGAACACAGCGTTTCATAGGTACAAAAACCTGGCGGCAGACTTCGCCTGGATTCTTTATGTTTTGTTATACTCTGCCTGCGGCAGCAGCGTAAGTTAAAAGGCGGAGACTGGAATTGCCTGCCAAGCCTCCTCTCGGGTCACCCAGAGAAGCGCCGCCCGGCTCACGCCGAGTCCATCCCCCACCCTCTTTCGCCATTCATCGCGTTCTCCTCCCTTCCCCCCATCATGTGACCTCAGACTGGACTCCCGGCTTGTTTTTCCCCTCAGCTCAGTCCACCGCGCAGGCGCCTCGGAGCCCATTCATTCGAACTGCGTAACAATGAGCCCCGGGGCCCTGCGGCTCCGCGAGCTTCCCAGCTCGGCCCGAGCCCCCTCCAGTACAGAAGGAGGCGGCGCCTCACTGGGGTCCCACACCCCTAGCCGGGCCCCCATACCCAGCCAACCTCCGACCCTCCGCCCACAAGCCGAGAGTTGAAGTCAAACTTTCCTAGGCTGCCCCAACGCCGCGTCTGCCCCTTCCCCCGCCCCGACCCGCCCCATCTCCACACCCGCGGGCCACCCACAGCGCAACCCGGCCAGGCGCGTCGTTCTCGTCCGGTCTCCTCCCAGCCCCCATCCCTGGACCCCCTGGCGGCGCCGCCGCCGCCACCACAGCGAAGCGCAGGTGAGCTCGCGGGAGGCGCCGGTCCCGGGGGTTCACCGCGGGCAGCTGACGGATGATTAACTACCCGCACCCGGAAGGGTAGCCCTTCCAGAAAGAGGAACGCGGACCCGAGCGCGCCGGGCAGCCCGATCCCCCGGGCTCCTGCCCCTCCCTTCCCCACCCCCACCCCTTCCCGAACTGAAAGACAACAAACCTATCGCGGAGTGCCAGCACCTCAGGCGCAGGCCGCCCTGGCCGCGACACCAACAACAACAACTTGCGTACCCCCTCTCCGACTGACACCAGCCTCCCCGCGCGCGTTACTACTCCTGCCGCGAATCTTACTCCTCAACCGAAACTTTCCTACTTACCAAACCCGTCGCCATTACCAAGTCTTTCAAGCTTCGTCTTCCCCCTCCCCTCAACCCCCTGGGGGTTGAGCCTCCGCCCAGCTCTTTCGCCCTCTTATTGGTTTTTGGAACTGCCACTCGATCCTTTCCCATTCCCATTGGGTGAGACCTTGGTCCGTCTCAGGGGGCGGGCATGTATTGACTTTTGTGTTGTGTTTACTGGCGAAGATGGCGTGTCAATCATTAGAGTAAATGCTTTGGATTGGACTACTCCCGGGACTCCGGGGACCTGTGCCAAATTTGCCTCCGAAATGAACTGTGGGTTTGTAGTCTCCTTAGCGTGCAGAAACTGCAGGCCGAGGAACAGTTGGACTACATATCCCAGCAGTACATTCACAGTGCAGTCTTGATAGTAAACAAGAGTCATTGGGACACGTGTATCAGCTCGTTTGTTTTGGTGCCTGGGACAAAAGGGAGGGGGCGGAGGAAGGGACTGTTTCAAAGCTTGGGGCTCTTGTCTTCCTCTGAGTCTCTGCTAACACTTAGAGCGGCCCAAGGCTCTCGAAGTACCGATTCCGGGCCATAAACAGCTAGACCCGCTCGCTGCTCAAACTTGGCAGGAGGCCAAGGTATTGTTTTAGCGCAAGGGGAAGGAGATGACCGCACCAGCGGAAGCAGTGGCAGGCTTGCAAGGGACTTGGTCACCCCAAAATCACAGTCTCAGGCACAAATGGGACTAAAGTGATGCTAGGCTTGTTGCCGAAACAACAGATGTCTTTCGATCTAAGGCCAAGCCGGACTTGTGGCACAGACATCCAATTATTGAGACAAGCGGACTGCCAAGGAAGAAAGGAATTTTTAATACGACGTCTCCTTGGGAGAAGCTGCTTCAGATCCTGACTTAGAGAGATCTTGGGCTTTTAAAGCAGGGGGCCTCGTTCCTTACGCAGGTCATGGTGTAACTAACAAGGGGCTAAGTGCACTTGGGAAAGTCTGGTGGGAGGGGTGGTATTTTGGCGCCAGGAATCTTGCTTGGGGACCTTTGGAATCTGAACTCCTTTGTCCTGCAGAAAATCCACCATTTCTGGGAAACAAAAAGTTGAAGTAGTTAAGAGATTATTTTTTAAAATAATTTTTTTTATTGGTTGGTTACAGACTTGGCCGGCAGTGGGAGCTAGAATTCCCTTATCCTGTGTTTTGCCTCGCCATCCCAGAACAGCAAATGGAGACTTCACCCAAGATTTCGTCTATGCCAGCTGAGTACCTGGCATTATGAGGCTAGGGGGGACGGACTGTGAGAGGGTAACTCAAGGTCCAGACTTTACAAAGCTTGGGAAGGAAGAGCGGAAGGATGATTACTCTAAAATGAGGCAAGTCAGAGTGGTTTTCCAGATTGGACAGTTTGCTCGTTGGTTTAATATAATGCAGAGGGGTATAATATATGACGAAACTGATTTAATTTGTGAATTACTATCTGTAAGTTTCTGTGCTTGAATTTTATTAACCATTTTCCCCCTCTCGACAGCTTCACATAGAAGAAAACTGTCTTTACACTTCCTTTCCACTAGGAGTTCTTCCTTAAGTTACTAGTGCTCTGACTCACCAAAAGAGAATGAAGGCTTTGCTTTATACCTTCTCTTTAAACATGGCTGTCCATGGTAGTGGGGCACACCTAGTTTATAATTGGTATTTTTACCATTCACACTACAAAGGCGTTATTAAGCCTTTTTTCCCCTTTGAACCTTTGCTGTTTAATCATTTAAGCTATACTTAAGGTTTTGTGTCTTAAGAATACTAAATGTATGCTTAATATTATATTAATAAGAAATCTGTAAAAGCAAGCTTTTGAAAAAAGCCTGAAATTATAGCTATTTAAAACTTCCTACTTTTCTTGAGTTTTTAAATATACCTGAAAGTCACATAACAAACCAAAAAATCCCAGTAACCTCCCGTATGTTGAAACAAGTTTAAGAATTCCTTTAGTGGTTCCCCATTTGAATCCTGGAAGTGAAATTAGTCTTCCCTACCATGTGATCAAGGATGTACTTTGTATGTTCACAAATAGTAATAAAGCATTTTTTTTAAATAATCCAGAGAGGTGCCAACAAAATGCTTAATTTTTTTCTCTGCGGAAAAAGAACAGGATTGGAAGTTACCATCTTTCAGTGATTAATAAAATGACCCAAGGAACGTCTGTCTCTACTGCTTAGTGTATTCTTGTTAATTTTCTTATTTCTTCCTTTTATTTATTTTTTTATTGGAGGGTCTTTGTGCCCCAGATTTGAAAATATAAACTCCATTCCAACATTTAATTTCTTCACAAAAAGAAAAATAAATCCATGGAGTTCTCCTAATAATTTAAAATTAAGATTGGAGATATTTATGTCTAACTCATAGGAAATTAAAAAGCTTTTTCTTTCCAAAAAAATAAGCTCTGAAGAATTTGAGAAACTTTTACCCCTTTTCAACACAGAAACTGTGAGATTTGCTTTTAGCTAGAACTTATTTTAAAAAGTTAAATTATTGGAAAGTTATTAACAAAAGCCTTAGCAATGATATTTTTTATTGGTGGACACAAAAATGGAAAGAATAAATTCAACTTCAGATCCAGATATTGTACATTATTATGAATAATAATTTATTTTTTTTATTTTGAGACACAGTCTCACACTGTTGCTCAGGCTAGAGTGCTCTGACATCATCCTTACTCATAGCAACCTCAAATTCCTGGGCTCAAGTGATCCTCTTGCCTCAACCTCCCAAGTAGCTGGGACTATAGGCTAACTTTTCCATTTTTAGTAAAGATGGGATCTGGCTCTTTCCTGCTCAGGCTGGCCTTGAACTCTTAATCTCAAGAAATCCTCGGGCCCAGGCCTCCCAGAGTACTAGAATTACAGGTGTGAGCCAGCCCTGTAAAGGCTTTTCCACTCTTACATTCAGAGATATATATTTAATTCTGTTTGATGATTATTGTGCTAATTAAGGAGAATATAAAGATATAAAACATGTTTTTCATACTTTCTCATTTTTGTCCAAGTCTTTATGAGTTGAATTCAAATAGTTTAGTCACAACTGATTGAATTACTAGTATTAAAATTTCATGCACTTTTAAACAGACAATTAGTCCTGTCTTCTAACTTCCCTGTAGAGCTAAATGACTGCCTTATTACCCTATGAGTATTTAACAGGAACATCATCTTTTTTGTTTGTTTGTTTTTGAGGTAGAGTTTCACTTTGTCACCCTGGGTAGAGTCCTGTGGCATCATAGTTCACAGCAACTTCAAACTCTTGGGCTCAAGTGATCTCCTCTTGCCTCAGCCTCCCAAGTAGCTGAGATTACAGGTACCTACCACAACACCTGGCTATTTTTTAGAGACAGAGTCTTGCTCTTGCTCAGGCTGGTCTTGAACTTGTGAGCTCAAGCAATGCATGCACCTCAGCCTTCCAGAGGGCTGGGAGTGCCTGGCCCAGGAACATCATCGTTGAGTGACCTACATAACCAGCCAACTTGTTAGCCAGAACAAAGATCAAATTACAAAACTACTAAGATCTCCTTGGAAATTTTTACATACATAAATTATGCTTAGCCTATTACTACAGACATTAATACAAACTTTTGTCCTTCAGATGTTTCCATGATAAAACTGACATGAGAAAAGGTTTATTTTTATTTATTCATTTAATTTTTTTTTTTGAGACAGAGCCTCAAGCTGTCACCCTAGGTAGAGTGCTATGGCATCACAGCTCACAGCAACCTCCAACTCTTGAGCTCAAGTGATTCTTCTGCCTCCGCCTCCCAAGTAGCTGGCACTACAGGCGCCTGCCACAACACATGGCTATTTTTTTTTTTTTTTTTAGGATGAGCCGTCATTGTTGTTTGGCGGGCTGGGGCTGGATTCAAACCCACCAGCTCAGGTGTATGTGGCTGGCGCCTTAGCCACTTCAGCCATAGGTGTGGAGCCAGAAAATGTTCTCTTGGTTAGTACAAATATAATAGCTATACATAAATATACACACATAAAATCTATGCCAAAATATAAAGAAACTGTCATCGTAAATCAAAATGTCTTATTTTTTTTTTTGGAGACAGAGTCTTATACTCTGTCGCCCTGGGTCAAGTGCTCTGGCATTCTGGCTCATAGCAACCTCAAATTCTTGGGCTCAAGAGATCCTCTTGGCTTTCAGCCTCCCAAGTACCTGGAAAAAACAGGTTTCTGCCACAATGCCCACCTAGTTCTTCCATTTTTAGTAGAGAAAGGGTCTCACTCTTTCTCAGGCTGTTCTCAAACTCCTGTGCTCAGGCAGTCCACCCATCTTAGCCTCCCAGAGTGCTAGGATTACAGGCATGAGCCACCACACCCAGCCTTAAGTCAAAATATCTTTTCAGCATTTTATGTAATTATATTACTTTAAAGAAACATCAAGTCTAATTTGATAGAGGTAGTAAAAAAAAAAAAAAAATAGATAAATCCTATTTAGAGGTAAAATTAAACAATATATTTTTCCCTTGATTTCACCACATCTGGCATACTAATGACTGCTTTACTGGACTAAGAAATAGGAAGCTTAAGCATATGTCCTTGTCAGAGTATTGAGAATATCTGTTTGAAATTATCAAAAGATAAACAAATAGGCTCTGCGCCATACATAGCTCAGTGAGTAGGGCACCAGCCACGTAACACCAAAGCTGGTGGGTTCAAGCCTGCCCAGGGCCTGCTAATCAATGACAATTGCAACCCCAAAAAATAGCCAGGCTTTGTGGCGGATGCCTGTAGTCCCAGCTCCGCGGGAGGCTGAGGCAAGAGAATCAGTTAAGCCCCAAGAGTTTGAGGTTGCTGTGAGTTGAGACACCACAGCACTCTAACTCTGTCTCAAAAATAAAAAAGATAAACAAATGAAATCACACAAGTCCTGACACAAGGAAATGGAGCACATGTATATGGTCTAAAATAGTAAGTGCACTAACTTTTCAGATAATGCCTTTCTTGGGTATTTAAACTCCCAGAAATATCTTTCCATATAGCTTACTATACTTTAAAATGGGTTAATTTTATAATCAGTTCAATGTACTCAGGTCAACTCAAGTTGTGATGAAATCCCTGGAAGATAGTCCCATTTTAGAAGTAAATAGTACAAGTCCCTGATCTTGTAATTCTCGATGCACTTTACAAGTTTAAATTTGGAGATCCAAGTCTAGGGAAATAAACTTGGGTATCCTCAGGACACAGATATCACTATCTCTTTTTGTTGTCAGTTGTCAAAAAATTTTTTTTGTCAAGTTGTCCAATTTGGTATAATTGGATATGTGAGGATTTAGAGAAGGCAACAATAATTCTACTTCATCTCATGACTCTTTGTCTTTCACTAAGTTTCTGTTCTCTGAAGTGTTTAACACAAACTCCTATCAGACTACTAGAAAATAGAAAACCATTTTCTAGTCTTATCTATTTAGTATCTTAGGCCCTTCTCTATGATTTTCTTTTCGTTGCTAATCTAAATGTCACCTCATTTTAAGGACAAGTCTGAAAAAGAGCACTTAAAATCATAGGACTAATACTATGGACAAAGCTTCTATCACATTGTGCTTAGCTAAGTAGTTTGATTACATTTGCCTCTCCTCATCAGTCACCTTATATGTATTATTTATCTTTTTGTCTGGCCCATAATAATGAATATGTTCTTGCTGAACAAATGAACAAAGAGTTAGGGGGAAATAAGCAGCATGATTTTTCTAATATATAGCATACTACGGTGCCGTGTGCCATAAGTTGTTCTGAACACTGATTTTGTGAAATAGCTTCCACGTGCTGCATCATTTCCTCTACGTAGTCATTCCTATTATTTGAGAAGAGGTCTCTTCTAGCTACATTGTATGATAAGCACCATCATTCATTTTGTTTCCCTCACAATGCCAATCATCCGAAAGCAAACCAAATATCTAATTAATACACTTCAATGCCTTCCAGTTATATAGCATACAATATACTTTGGCAAGGGTCCCGTGGAGGACATTTGTCCAGCCCGTCAGGTGTTTTTGCCACCCTGCCTGTTATGCTTAACAGCCGACTCGTCCCAGCCCACAGTGCGCATGTGTGGAATGTGCGCCAACTCTCTGACTCCGCTCCTTCTGTCTCTCCCCACCCCTCCTTCTCTCTGTCTCTTGACTCTTCCTCTCAGTCTGTGGTGTAATTGGAGGAGTCACCAGGTTGCCTGTGCAGAGCCTGCTGCTGCCTAAGGACCAAGGTAAGAACAAGTTAGGATTTTTTTTTTTTTTTAAGTTAGGAGGTCTATTTTTTTTTTTTTTTTGCAGTTAAGGGGGGCCTTTTTTCCTGAAGTTAGGAGGTCTTTTTTTTTCCA
Organism: Loris lydekkerianus; assembly: GCA_963574355.1. NCBI lineage: Eukaryota > Metazoa > Chordata > Mammalia > Primates > Lorisidae > Loris > Loris lydekkerianus. The sequence goes on along the minus strand of CAUYPK010094703.1, from coordinate 86,744 downwards.
GATAGGGGGCGCCTTTTTTTGAAGTTAGAACAGACTTTTTTTGAAGTTAGAAGAGCCTTTTTTTTTAAGTTGGTTAGTTGGTTGGGGGTGGTTTCTAGGCGGGTTGCATCTCAGTGATAATACAAATAGCGCTCAGTGCTAATGCAAATTGTCAGTGCTCAGAGGTAATGCAAATGTCAGAGCTCAGAGGTAATGCAAATAGTATTGAATGGTAATGATAATTTAAGTGCTCAGTGTTAATGCAAATTGTTAGCACTCAGTATTAATGCAAATTGTCAGCAGTGTTATTGCAAATGGTCAGCAGTCAGTGTTAATGCAAATGGTCAGTGCTCAGTGTTAGGGCATGGGGACCCCAAACTGTTAATCTGCCTAGGGCCCCATGGGAACTTAATCTGGCTCTGCAGATAGCCGAGGAGTAGAAAACCCAATTTAATTGACAATAAGTGCATTTATATTCTGATTGCTATTCAGTTGTGTATGATGTTGTATGTTGTGTGCCGTGTAAGCCCCGGTTCACACTTTTGCGATCTCTGAGCAGTGCGAGTTCAGCCCTATGCTTGTATGGCTGAACTCGTATTAGATTCAGAAGAAAAAAGTCATATGTGCCTTCTTTTTTCCTGCAGTGGAATCTGATCGCAGTGGGTCTTCTCACCCATGTGATCAGATTCCTGTGCAAGTTCACAGATCGCAGTGCGAGTTCACAGATTGCAGGGTCATGTGAACTGGAAAGGTGGTGGAGGAACTGGCTCTGTAATTATGCCTGTTCCCACACTGCACCAGTGTGAGCCTAAGGAAAAAGTGGAGTTCTACCATATGGGCACTGGCGAGGCTGAAATGATGTGGACTGGCAAGGCTGCATTGATGGACACTGATCACACTGCATTGATGGGCAGTGCAGTCTATATGTCTCTGTGTGGGCAAAGTTATTGCTGGTGTATTGTTTTTGAAGTGATATATATATATATATATATATATATTTATTTATTTATTTATTTATTGGTATTTTATTAATAGCAATTTGGAATCCCTAGGAAATAATATCAAAAAAGAGAAAAATTAATTCAGAGTATAGGATATTCAAAGAACAGTGGACTTATGATTACTTTTTCTTGCAGTACAAGGAAAGAGCTGTGTGTTTGATATGCCAGAATATTGTGTCTATGTTCAAATAATACATTTTGTATTGACACTATCAAACTCAACATAAAGATAAATATGATTGGTTGGAGAAGTGAGAAAAGATAAAATATTAAAACTGAAATATACATGACAACTCAACAAAATACTTTTGTGAAGCAGAAACAGCTAAATACTTCATCACTGCAAGCAAGTTTTCAAGTTGCCAAGCTAATAGAGTGCACTGGCGGACCATTCGTGGAGGGAGAATTTGTTAAAGAATGCCTTCTTTCTGTTGCCAAAGTGCTATGTCCAGAAAAGGCTGATTTATTTAGTACAGTGAGTCTTTCAGGACCCTCTATTACAAGAAAGATTGAAGAAATGGGAGACAATTTCCATCAGCATTTGCAAAACTCCGCAAAAAAACTTTCCTATTTTTCCTTGGCACTCAACGAAAGTAATGATGTTCGTGATTCTGCACAACTTCTAATTTTTATTCATGGGACAAATGACTATTTTAAAGTCACAGAAGAGCTTGCTGCATTGCAAAGCATCAAAGGAACAACTACAGGAGAGGATATCTATGAAAAGGTTTGCCAAACTGTGAGTGGTTTGGAGCTGGACTGCTCAAAGCTAGCCAGTGTGACAACAGATGGTGCTCCTAGCATGGTGGGGTCTAAGAAAGGAGTAATTTCTGGCATTGACCAAGAGATGGACAAACATAACCATTCTCATCCAATAGCCATACACTGCCTCATCCACCAACAAGCACTGTGTAGTAAATCATGAAGTGGGACACTTATGAAAACTGTGGTATCTTGTGTTAACTTCATTAGAGGTAATGCACTAAACCACAATTTCAGTCTGAGTTAAATGTTGCCTGTGAAGATGTTCCATACCACACAGAAGTCCATTGGCTGAGTCGAGGGAGAGTTTTCAAACATTTCTATGACTTACTTCCACAGATTACAGCTTTTCTGCTTTCAAAAAACAAAGAAGTACCAGAGCTCAATGATGCAGAATGGAAATGGCACCTTGCCTTTCTGACAGATGTAATAGAGCTACTCAGCAGTTTCAATATGCAACTTCAAGGAAAGGGGGAAGCTCATCTGTGATATGAAATCACATGTGAAATCACATGTGAAGCATTTGAAGTAAAATTAGGCCTCCTCATCAAGTGAAGGAGGAAAATTTCTGCCATCTCCCCACAACTCAAAATCTGTTAGCAGAAAATCCATTGGTTGCATTCCCAAACAAAATATGTATGGATTCACTGGAAAAGTTGCAAAAGGATTTCCAATTTAGATTTAAAGAGCTTCATCTCCATGAACAGGACATACAGCTTTTCTGTAACCCATTTTTTATTGACATTGAACATATGGATACGATTTACCAAATGGAACTGGCTGAACTGCAGAATTGCATCTGAAAGACACATTTAAGTGAAGCAGCCTTCCTAATTTCTATGCATCTCTCCCCTCTGAGACATATCCTAATCTCAGGAACCATGCACTCAAATGGCAACCATCTTTGGCAGCACTTATGTCTGTGAACAGACTTTTTCCAGAATGAAACATCTGAAAACTCCAACCAGATCTAGACTAACTGATGCACACTTGCATCACTTGTTACGACTAGCAGTGACAAATATGGAACCAGACGTTGACCATCTTATTAGCCAAAAGCAGGCCCATAGTTCCCATTGAAATACTGGTAAGTTTGTTGATTTAACTTTACTTGTTCTTCATTTTAAATATTGTATTTGTTCCCATTTTGTTTTTTTACTTCAAAATAAGGTATGTGCAGTGTGCATAGGAATTTGTTCATAGTTTTTTTTTAAAACTATAGTCTGGCCCTCCAATGGTCTGAGGGACAGTGAACTGGCCCCCTGTTTAAAAAGTTTGAGGACTCCTGTACTATGGTAATAAAAATGCTTATTTAAAGTTCAGCTGTGAAGAGCATTTGTGAGAAAAAAACAAAAACAGATTCACCAAAGATGTTTTTAAATGAGCACCTTCCTAAAATAATTATATATTATTTGGTTTCTTAAAAATACAATTTGTATACATTTTAAGAATATATTCAAAGCTGGGCGCAGTGGCTCACTCCTGTAATCCTAGTACTTTGGGAGGCCGAGGCAGGTAGATTGCTTCAGCTTAGGAATTGGAAACCAGTGTAATAGTGAGAACCCCATTGTCTGCTAAAAATAGAAAAACTAGCCTGCCATTGTGGTCAGAGCCTCTAGTCCAAACTACTCAGGAGGCTGAGGCTAGAGGATTGCTTGAGCCCAAGAATTTAAGGTTGCTGTGAGCTATGACGCCATGACACTCTAACCAAGGTGAAAAAGTGAGACTCCATATCAAAATAAAACAAAACAAAAAAAAAACAAAAACAAAAAAAAAAAAAAAAAAAAAAAATATATATATATATATATATATATATTCATAAGAGAAGTACACTTGTCTTAAATGTCAGTCTTTGGTCTAAAAAGGAAGTGAAGTTGCAGGAACACTTTATTCTCTTGTTCCTTAGCAGGATGTAGGTAGGTTTTCAATTAGGACCAAGATGGAAAACCAGCAATTAGAAGCAACTTCATCCAAGATTTTGACTTATATTTCTTGCTCATAAACTTATTCAGGAGTTTTACTGCATAAACTTTTTTTTCAAGTTAAATAGAAAATACTTAGGGTTATGCATCTGGGTGGTTACAGCCAAGAGTTTCCAACTCACACTTAAACTTTCCCTGGTGACTAAAATAAATTATTTTCTGCTTTTCAAGATGAAATTTAAAAATGCATTTAGATGCTATAATGAATCCATTATAATTGGTGCTAACAAAATATTACTTCATGTATATACATTTTTCAGTATTATCTTTTATGTCTGGGAAATGGCACGATTCAAGTTATAGTTAAATCACGATCAGAGAAAACAACTGCCTTGATAGCCAGCGTTTCATTTTTATGAGTAGACAATTACTTCCATATCATATGTCACTACATCTTGGCATATATAAATGATACATTAGAGCACAAAAACATAACAAAAGACTCAGTTCTGTTGGCCAAATAAAGTTTCCCTCTCAAAATAGTCTTATCTCTGCAGTGGAAATTTCATACAAATTAGGCTCATTAATATTATTTGAAAAATATATGAAGTCAAAACTGGACAAGGAATCCAAGAGATTTTAATTCTTGGTGAGTCCTGCCATCAGCTCACAAAGTAAATGACTTTGGTGAAGTCACAGATTGTCCTTTGGCGTACAAATTATGATTCCAGCTCTCATAATTATCAGAGGGCACACAAGTCCTGTGCAAATAACTGGTGTGCTTTATTGCTTACATTTTCATCCTTCATTTTACTTATATTTATAAGGTGTGTTTTTATATCTGTGATGAACATCAACCGTTACTTAACTAGTTTTGCTGCCTCTAAGAGTATTATGTAACAGGCACAATACTCAACATCTGATTGGACCTCATGCTACTTTTAATTTTAGAAGTCATCATTCCTCATAACTCTATTTCTCCCTTGGGTATTAACATTTTATTTAGATATTAGAATCCCCTCTTCAGAAATTTAAGAAAGCTTAATCCAGATGTATTACTTACCCCCCAGGTTTACATGTTATCTTCTTTAAGAAGGCCAGTCTTTTACTCCTTGTTATAACATTTCTTGAGAAACTTAGCAAAAATTGTATCAGTATTTTAAAGGATATCTTGGGAAAAAACTCAGCCCTTTTCTTAATCTTATACTTTTCAACAAAATCCAAAGTCCCTAGCTTTATGCCCTGTTTCACTTGAAGCATCTTTCATCATTAAAAATAGCCTGTTACCCAAAGGTGTGACAGTTACCCAAATACATTGACCCAAGCTGTACCACAGGTAGTGTCTATGTAAAAAATATGTGCTCGTGGTTCATATTGATGTGCAAGAAAGACATACATATACCCCTTTATATTTATATAAAACAAGGGGAAGTACTTTTCTTCTCCAGGAAAAATTCCTACCACCAAATAATTCCTCAGCCACACATAAGGCATTAGGAGGCTCCATCCTTGAAGAAACACTAAAAGAGAATGCCCGCATAGTAAGGACTCTTGGTTTGTGATTAAATAATGAAAACCACAAGTCACACTTGAGCTGGTTTAATTAGAAAAATTTACACATAAATTCCCTAGCTAGCCAGATTTATTTGGTTATTCTAAATAGCTAGATTAATCTGCAACATACTACAATCAATTATTTCTCTCATACGTAACTGATATTTAAAAATTTTTAAACAGACATACTGTCACACAGAACCATCCTTCTTCCTTCCCGCGTTCGGCCTGGGGGTTAGCTTCCATATGCCACATCTCCATCACCCTTTTCAATACACTATGTGCTATGCAAATCATATTAAAGAAACAAGCGAAAAAGTATTAAAAACAGTAATTCACATATTTTATTATAAAAGTGTGCTTTATTATAAGGAAAATTTAAATATAACCAACAATACTGAAAATAATGTAACTGGCATTTATAGCCTTGGTCGGAGTTCTTTATTAAACAGGCATTTGTTTGCTGTTCCATGAACAGTTAACAATCAGCTTATGGAACAAAACAGATAACTTGAAAAAGTAAGAATACAGAATGATGAACCAAGAATTTGCAATTCTTTGATGTCTTTTTTTTTGTTTGTTTAACAGACATGGCTTTTAAAATAAAATCTGAAATAGAAAACAAGTCATCTTCATATAGAAAGTTCTCTTTTTCCTACAAGGTTTTGCAAAAACTTTGAAGAGTGTTCTAAAAGGTAGTTGAAGTTATATGTTACATACTTTAAGTTCTTATATATACGTTATCCAATTAACATTCTAACCACATTTTCATATACAAGTGGGACCATGAATATTCTCTGATAAGACTACACTAGCCACAAAATAATTTTACCCATGTATATATATATATTCTTTTGAAATGTTTCCCAAAAGGTAGTTGCTCATTTAAAAGCAAACAACTGGTTAGAATTAATGTTTCTAGACATTGGGTGACAGGGCCTAGGAATCATGTAAAATTATATTGCTTTGGTTGTATATAATTAAATTCATCTTTTGTGGGAGCATACTAAGCATATCAAGAACATCTAGTAAGTTTGTGTTGGTTCTGCACTTTTACCTATGAGTCCACTTTAAAGTAATGGTAAGGCCTAGTGGTGTATGTGGTATGGGCAGAAATTACTTTCATATTTATGTATGGTTTTGCTTATGAAAATTTATTTCAACCACCTTAGAGGAAGTTTTTAAGAATAAAAGAGACAAAAACAGAAGTAAACACCTCACTGCCTGATCAATGAGATTGTGGGTTGGCAACCATTATAAGGAAGAATAGAAACCATGGGAGCACATGTCTGCAAGGGACTGTGTAGACCTGGAGGAGAGCAGAGAAATATCCAGTTGGCATGCTGATAAGGATCCCCAACATTTTTGGTATAAAGAGGGATTTTTTTAAAGTATAGGATCTTAGGCTAAAGAACATAAAAAATGTCAGATTTAACAAGTTTAACAGCTTTAAAAAAAACCTTGTAATATCAAATATCAAGATCAAATTTTTAAAGAATTGCAAAAGGAAAAAAGGAAGCAGATAATATCCTTGATGAGGAAAAAACACATTAGTGATTTCTTATCTAAAAGCTCCTTTTCCTGATTATCAAATTGCCTGTCTTTAAAACCATTGGAATATGTAGGTTACTGACATTATGCCAAAGATGTCAAAATGTACTTTATTGCAAAAATATAAAAAGTTTTAAAATTGCATATGATGTTTTATACCATTTCACCAATAGACCAAGGCCAACACATAACTTATCAAGCCAGAAAAACTTTAAAACAAAAATGATTAAAATTTTACTATGTTTAATGAGATATAAAAAGAATGTGCTGCCATGCTATGTAGCATGGTTCATTGCCAAGTGCCCTCTTACATGGCGATAGTCACTAATATATCAATCTGAGAAAGTCAAACATATATAGCCTATGATAACATCCTTTAATTATCTTCTTAAACACAGATACTTTCAGTATGTTACAATCATTTGAATAAACCTTTCAGGCAAATAATTTTATGGAGTAAAAAGTCATTTTACCAGTGTGTTGATATTTTTATGAACTACTCTTTAGAAAGTGATGTTAAAGCCTATTGACTATTAAATCACTACTATTTATTGATACATTGTAAAGGTAAAAAAAGGAAAAAATCTGAAATCACAGAAAATGCTTGGCATCTACACAAACACATTCTCAGTGGACTAACCACTACTGTGTAATTTTGTCACTATACGTCTTCTTGTTCCATACTTTTGCTTCATGCAGTGGGTTCAACAATATCCATGTTTGTTCCAAACAGGGCAACTAATTGTTCTTCATAGGTGGCGATGTTCCTTTTCATAATTTCCATGCAAGGTCCCAAAAGCCTTTCAAATGCTTGCACATCCATGGCTAAGGAAAGGGAGGGATGAAAGAAAACCAGTGATATTCTTTACAAATCTGCAGAGTTTCTAAGTCATTTATGATGCCCATTCTGTTTAGTTCAACAATGCAATGGTATTTTGGAGGAAATATTGCAAAAACACAAGAAAGAGCATAAAGACAAAATGTTCTGCTTCAACATGGAAGCAACCAGGGCCTTCTTGGGTCACGCTTTCTAGTCTCTCCACAATGTTACAGGCAAAGCTAACTTGGTAGGAGGCTCCTAGTCTGAGAAAAGAATGAGGGATTATCACAGAAAGGCCATCGAATTCTTAAAATTAAGTTTGATGTCTCCATCTTAGTAATATAAACTCCTCAAAAGTGACAAGGGAGTTTTCTATCCTGTTTTTCCTCTTCAGGGTTCCCATCCCATGCTGTGAAGGCCAAATGTTACCTATTACAATTTTTACTTTTGCATTCTATTATCTATGTAATTCAAAATGGCAGCCAATATACCGCTTCTGTTGACTTCTATAAGTACTTGATATGTGTCACTTTGCTTGCCTGTCTTCTGCATTTTAAAACTAAACTTATAATGTACAAGTTGAAAATATGATCATATTCTCTACCATAAAGGTGCAAATGAAAATACGCCTCTTTTGCCTTTCAAATTTGCAAAGGTAAAAAGAGGCAATGTTTGCAAGAATAGGGTGAATGGGCATTCTTGCCAGTAGCATGTGAACAGGTACAAATCAAAGTGACATGGCAGCATATATCAAAAATCATGTTTTAAAAAATACTTCTGAAAACCACAGCTAAGGGAAAATCTTATATATAGAAAGGCCTTTCCTGTACAAAAAAATGCCCCACCTCCAAAAATTTGGATCCAAAACCCTAAAATATTTCTTGGTAGGGAATGATTAAATAATTTATCATGTGTATTTTTACCTAATAGAATGTTAAAACTTGATGTAATAAAATAAGGAAATTCCTAAACTATAAGGAATAGTGGTGGTGATGGTGGGGGTGACTCTTACTTTTCCTAAATTTTCTGTATTTCTCAGATTTTCCTTAATGTGAATATAATAATATTATGGACAAGTATTAACAGAGTTTCGCTCACATCACTTTACTCTTCCTGTCTCACAGCTCCATTGGAGAAACCACCTGTCAGTTCCTACCTGTCTTCTCTTCTGTTCAAGTAGAGCACTTGGTTAATATATTTGTTTAAAACGTTTTAAAAAGCGACTTCTCTGGGAAATTAATTGTGAAGATCCCTGAAAAATCTTTAAAATGCTGACATCAATTTTACTGTACTGAATAGTGGATAAGGAGCACAGAGAGGCTAATTACCATAGAATCAATTTTCTTAAAGAAAAATCCACATTGGAACCTCCTGAATTATAATCTTCATTATTAACGCAACTGATTTCTCAGATAGGAATCTTAAATATATACAGATGTCTTCTGGCTGAAGATGGCATTTCTGCTGAGCTGCTTTGGTAGAAGAAAGTTAATAAACAGCTGAACAAGAAAGAACATTTGACTGTGCTTTGATAAACCTGAACCTTTGTGTTCTGTTCAGATGAGTAAGGATTCTCATAAACATTCCAACTTTCCCCACAAATCTTAATAAAGAACTTTTAAATTTTAGCCTTGTCTTTTGAGGAACATAACACACATTGTTTATTAGACACATTAGATTTTAAAAAGTTGGTACTTGGGGGTGGTGCCTGTGGCTCAAAGGAGTAAGGTGCCGGCCCTATATGCAGGAGGTGGAGGGTTCAAACCCAGCCCCAGCCAAAAACTGCCAAAAAAAAAAGTTGGTACTTGGAATTCTTCCTTTAGTGACTATCACTGGGCCACGTACAGTGGCCCTCACCTGTAATCCTAGCACTCTGGGAGGCCGAGGCAGTGGACTGCTTGAGTCCAGGAGTTTGAGACCAGCCTGAGCCAGAACAAGACCCCATCTCTAAAAATAGCCAAGCACTGTGACAGTTGCCTGTAATCTCAGCTACTTGGGGGGCTGAGGCAAGAGATCACTTTAGTTTAGCCCAAGAGTTTGAGGTTGCTGTGAGATATAGCACCATGGCACGCAACCCCAGGGTGACAAAGTGAGACTCTGTCTCCAAAAAAAAAAAAAAAGTCATATATAGGCTGGGCATGGTGGCTCACCCCTATTATCCTAGTACTCTGGGAGGCCAAGGCAGGTAGACTGCTTGAGCTCAGGAGTTAGAGACCCGAGTGAGCAAAAGTGAGACCCCTATCTCTTCTAAAAATAGAAAAACTGAGGCAAGATAACCGCTTGAACCTCAGAGCTTGAGGTTGTTGTGAGCTATGATGTCACAGCACTCTACTGAGGACAACAAACTGAGACTCTGTCTCAAAAAAAAAAAAAAAAGAACAAAATATATTTGTATATACAAATTTTCAAAAATAAGAACGGCTCCCATAAATTGATTCTATAACAGAAGGAGTTCTAACCTTGTTACATGGGGACTACAAAACTTACAAACCCAGTAAAATGATCTGTACAACATGAACACATAAAATGCTGACATAACAATTTCAACCAGAAGAAGCGTGCGCATCATTAAGGTCCCCACCTAAACATTTGACAGTCCCAATGGCGTGTGCTGAAGCTGCTCGAGGCTTGTTAGTCACCAAGGCAAGCTCTCCAAAGTACTGTCCCCGCGAACACCGAGCAATTTCTACTGCACCATTCTCTTCCATTTCTGATTTACCCTGACAAGGTAATTGAAAATATTAAAATTTCCTCAGCTTATGAAAAATAAATTTAAGCTTAGTATAATGTAAACATCAAAAAGAGAATGTATCATTTTCCTTGCTAATATTATGTGGGTTTTTAGAACTTAAGACTGCTTACCTTTCTTTTCATGGTAATTTTCACTTCTCCAGATTCTACAATGAAAAAAGAATCAGCCAAATCTCCCTAATAGAATAAAACAACAAAAATAATGGGTGAAAATGCAAAATTTATCTGATAACAATCCTGTTACCTATTAAACCCCTGAAATCAGTTCAACCCCAATGTACAGATATTTAGCCTAAAAAGTGAAACCCTCTGGGAACAACCTAAATTAGAAGTTACAACTGACAATTACATATTGATAGTAATGGTTTCATCTGCAAAAGCATTTGAAATACACTCTCTAACACAGCATTTCTGCTAAAAGCCAAGAAAATGTGGCAAATAATACTGGGGTGGGAAATTTACCTAGGATAACAACAGATACACTAAGAAATGGCAACACTGCTGTGTACCCCAGCAGTTGGCAGAATTATGTCTGCTGGTCCTGTATGCTTCAGGAAGAGCTAAAATGTGCACCTGTGTCCAGTGTCAGCCACTGATGCGGTAAGCCAACATAACACAATGACTAGCCAAGAGAAGAAAGCACCCAGATATGACAGGAAGCAGCAGCTGTGGGCCTTGACATCTTTACCACAATACAAATAGTTAAGGACCAAACTCTGAAATGCCAGTCTTTCAAGAATCCATCTCAAGCCTTTAAAAAGACTTCTAAAAGTGTTTCCATTTCTAACCACATTCCAGCTTTTTCTCATTTTTGTTTTTATATTAACTCTGCCTTGATTTCATATGATGCCTCCTGAATTAAATAATACAGTATGGAAGAATAATAACAGTTACTGACTTTTCAGAGCCCCTCAAGGAGATTCTAGAGAATCTTAGGTATTTTGAAACTTCTCAGTACGTATTTTTTAAAATTTTTATGCATTTCTTTATTTGATTCTGTGGTTGATTTTACAAAAACATTAGTGTCAGATTACATCAAAAAAATGTTGAATCTACATTTGCATAATATATAGTGCAGACGTGTATTTATAAATGCTTAAAAGACAACTAATATGTAAAAGTATCTTTAAATATAGCATATTTCTTTTCAAGTTTTCCTAAAAGCTTTATGTTAAATTTATGTTTTGAATCACAGTACGAAGTTTGACAATTTAGTTCTGAAACTTGCCACCATGTGCTGATGGGGGCAGCACTGTACAAACAACTTGGTGAGGTTTCATACCAGAGTCTCACAGTGGTGGGTCTGTCTCTCAACATGTGGTGGTGTCTTGCTGAATGGTGTTCATTATTGTTGTTGCCTGTTTTTGTGTGCTGTTGCCAGAATGTCTGAGCTTGAATTAGAGCAACAAAAAAACATTCGTAAGTTTCTTGTTAAACTTGGGAAGAGTGGAAGTGAAATCAGAGACATGTTAGTCCAAGTTTACAGGGACACGGCCATGAAAAAAAGGGCAGAGTACAAAATGGATTAAATATTTTTCTGAGGAGAGAGAAAGCATCGCTGATGAAGAAAGGTCAGGGAGGCCAGTAACAAGCAGAACTGATGAAAACAATGCAAAAAATTTGTGGAATTACATGTCAAAATTGTTGGCAAACTGTGAGAAGCATAGCAGACCAAGTAAACGTCAATAGAGAAACAGGAAAATCTTAACTGAAAATCTTGGCCAGTAATTCATGGCTCCCGCATCATGGCAAGGTACCAGCTCACAACACTATCTGTAAGGGAGTTTTTTTGCCAGTAAACAAATAACTGTATTGGAACACTGTTCCTACTCACCTGATCTGGCCTCTAGTGACCTTTTTCTTTACCCCCAAATAAAGAAAATATTGAAAGGAAGACATTTTGATGGCATTCAGGACATCAAGGGTATCATAACAACAGCTGGCCATTCCAAAAAAGAGTTCCAAAACTGCTTTGAAGGGTGGACTAGGTGCTGAAATTGGTGCATAGCTTCCCAAGGGGAGTACTTCGAAGATGCCCATAGTGATATTCAGCAAGGAGGTGTGTAGCACTTTTTCTGAGATGAGTTCACAAACTTAATCATAGTTCTGTCAGCTGCTGTGTAACGTTTTCCTTGTCTGTTTTCAAAGCATGCCCTAAGTATTTGTAAAACTGGTGAAATCTGAATAAAGTTTATGGATTATGCCAACATCAATTTCCTAGTTTTGATATTGTACAAAAGTGATGAAAGAAACTGGGTAAGAAGTACTTGGGACCTCTCAGTACTACTTTTGCAACTTCCTGTGAATCTACAATTATTTCAAAATAAAACCTTAACAAAATCATTTAACCCACGCTCTGGAGTCTATACATTACTATTTACCAATGTATACGCACATAGCAGAATCTTAGCCTTGTCTGACTCTACTTCTTCTCAACCCGACTGCACTAATCTGATTATCTTTGTATCCATATAGTGTGAGGGAGGTGGCAGGATGATTGAGAGATTTGTTTATTTGCTTTCTAAATCTTTTCCTTGGTCTCACACACCTTGAATTTTGTATCACATATAAAGGAAGAGACACTATTTCAAATAAAGAGCCAACTAAACTATAATACTATGACATAAAAATGTTTATTAATAAAAATCCATTTAAGTATAGTTTTATACTTTATATACTTTATACTCAATACAAACAGATTGAGTAATCTTATATTTATAATTTTATAAATAAAATTATAATTAAATATAATACTATACTTAAATGTATGTATAGTATATATACTATACTATAATTCATACTATAATAATGTACATATAGTATGTATACTATACTATAATTCATTTAAGTATAATACTATGACATAAAATTTTTATTAATAAAAATCCACTTAAGTCATTTGCTCAATGCTTCAAAAATATTATTAAGAAATAGGGTACAATCATCTGCAAGCCTTACTTGTGAATTTCAACTGTCTTCACAAATCCTACTTTTTGGCAGCCCTATTCTGAGGTATGTAGTATGTATTATTGGTTCCAACTGGGATCTTAGAAAAGCATTAGGAGTTAAATAATACGTTGGCCCACATTTACTGCTTGGAAGCCAACATAGTTTATGGGGCAGTGTGTTTCCTTCTTAGTGAATTTTATCAGGGAGTAGCCTTAGGTGGTTTCATCATGAACTGATCATGCAAAGCTCTACAATATCTTCCAGTTACCTTCCGGGTCCTCATGAATCTCATGAAACATTCACTTGGATTTTTGTTTTAACAATGACATATTACTCTTTATATAGATGTGAATTTCATGTCATACCAATATAAATATAAATTTATGTAGTATAAATTTATGTATTTGTATAAATACAAATATCAAATTATGTAGAAAACTATTGGATGGTTTAATACATATTCCTTAAGAGAATTATATAAATAAAAGTTTTCAAATAGCGTAATGGCTATAAGTTAAACCATTTTTTAACAGGTCATCTTATACAAGTAATATTCATTTACTCTATCTATGAAAAGTTTATCAAGGTTTATAATGTATGAAAACCTTCTGGAGTATAACCCTAAGCCATATTACATTTTAAAACATTATACCTGAGCAATGATTTGTTCTCCGTCGTTGTATACTTTGGTGCCTATCACATCTACTACTTTCAGGCGTTCAGAAACCTACAAAGGAAAAAAAAAAAAAAGAATATTAAATACAAGCAAATTGAGTAATCTTATCTACTTTAGAGGTTAAAAACTGGTAGCCCATAGGCCAAATAAATCAACCAGTGTGTAGGTTGTATGTGTGTTCATTATGTTAATTAAACTTCTAGTATTTCAAAATAAATATTTATAGAAATTTGAATTTCCAGCTTCTCTTGAAAAATCATAAGACTCAGCAATATAGTTTATATTTCACCTGGCAATGATAAAACTATAGGGGAACAGCAGCTGTTTCTTTAGATGGAACACATGTCTCCAATGCCAAAGTCCCTTCCTGGCTTGGTTTTTTTCTCTGTGTCACTTGGCTAGCTCTAAAGGCATTGGATTTCCAACCCCTGACCTATTTTTAATTAAAGAGATATACTGCTGGAGAAGATTAACTGCCTAACAAGCATTCTGTGATGTGGCCAGAATTTCTACCCGGCATTAATTGACAAGCCAACAGAGCATTAGAAAGGAAAAGCACTGCCATTTTGACATTCGCTGTTTTCTACATGTTGAGGGTACATATATGTGCCCATCTTTAATGACTCTCAAAATATTTCAAATAGGAGACTAAAGTATCTAGAAAAATACTGAATTTAGGCAGCGCCCATAGCTCAGTGGGTAGGGCATCAGCCACATACACGGGGACTGGATGATTCGAGCCCGGCCTGGAACTGGTAAACAACAATGATAATTGCAATCAAAAAATAGCCAAGCGTTGTGGCGGGCGCCTGTAGTCCCAGCTATTTGGGAGACTGGGGCAAGAGAATCGCGTAAGCCCTAGAGCTGCAGGTTGCTGTGAGCTGTAATGCCACAGCACTCTACCGAGAGTGACATAATGAGACTGTCTCAAAAAAAAAAACAAACAAACTGAATTTAACAATGAAGTATGGGAAATAAAGTTGAATTTTTAGAGTAACAACAACCTACTCTCATTAGGTCTCTACCTGCAAAGCTAAAAACAGCTAGTCTCATTGAGAAAAATAACATCAGGGCTAAGAACTTAACGAGAAGAGGGGATGAACCACAGGGCTGTGTAGGGGATGCCTCAGACAAGTGGCAAAAACATTCTTCCAAATGTGACTGCATGCCTGCAGTCAGGCATGTCTGAGGAACAGCAAGAGGCTAGCATGCCCACAGTGAGATGAAGAGTGTGGGGCAGGAGGAAGTGGAGCCAGGGTAAGGCAGAGCGCACAGGACTGTGCAGGCCTTACAGGCTGAGTGAGGAGGGTCCTCAACAAAAGAATGCCATGGCTGGGTTTTAAAAGGATAATTCTGGTGGCTGCAATAAAGCAGGCAAGAGGTGATGATCACTCAAACAGAAGGTGATGGCAGCAAAATTGGTGAGAAATAATCAGATGCTACCTATATCCCAAAGAGAAGACAGGTAGGATTACTAACAGACTGGACGTGTGGTGGGGCAGATGAGTTAGTTCTAGCGCCAAGGTTTCTGCCCTCAGACACTGGAAAGATGGCGCTGCCATCTATGTGCACTAACATCAAGAAGAGGGAAAACAAGGAGACCGGGATGTGTTAGCTTTGAGATGTCTATTAGACATCCCAGAAGGGAGCTTAAATTTGCAGTTGGATAAATGAGTCTGGCATTCAAGGGAGGGGCCTTGCCCCGTGACGTCAATGTTAGGAGGCATCAGCATTTAGGCAGTACTGTCCTCAACTTACATGACAGTTTGACTTATGATTTGACCTTACAATGTTGTAAAATTAACACACATTTGGTAGAAACCATACTTCAAGTACGATACTCTCTAGTAATGCTGGACAGTGTCAGCGAGCCACAGTCCCCAGCCAGCCAGAGATCAGGGAGGCAAACAATAGATACTTCACTACAGCGCACTAAGTTGCCAGATGATTTTGCCCAGCTAAGGTAAGCGCTGTGAGAATGTTTCAGGTTAGGTTTGTTACATGTATTTCAACCTCTTTTTTTTTTTTTTTTTGAGACAGAGTCTCACTATGTCACCCTCAGTAGAGTGATGTGACATCCCAGCTCACAGCAACCTCAAACTCTTGGGCTTAAGTGATTCTCTTGCCTCAGCCTCCCAAGTAGCTGGGACTACAGGTGCCCACCACAACACCTGGCTATTTTTTCGTTATTGTTGTCGTCGTTTAGCAGGCCCTGGCCTGCCTTGAACCCACCAGCCCCAGTGCATGTGGATGGTGCCCTAATCACTGAGCTACAAGGTGCCAAACCAACTTAAGATATTGTCAACTTACAATGGGTTTATCAGGACACAACCCCACTGTAAGTCAAGGAGCAACTCGATTTAAAGCCACGGGATTTGACATAGTCACCAAGTATGTATAGTCTGAAAAGAGAAGAGGCCAAAGACGGAGGCCTCTAATGCCACTTTTAAGAGAAATGAGAAAAGGAATAAACAACAAAGATGACTGAGGGGGAGAGGCCAGCAAGGTCCTTTCCTATAAAGATACAACTTGTGGCTCTGGCCTACATTTATACGATTATTTTAATCCTGCTATTTAGATAAAGATTACATATAAATTTGCTATCAATGCTGAGTAAGAGTATACTACTTTCAAATAACAAAACAAATGTAATCACAGGTACTGACTGACACAAGAACTGAGTTATAAATTCTAACACTACCATTTGATCTTTTCAAATGAAAATATAGATTTTTTTTATTTGAAGAAACTTTTTTATAGAACTAAATACTCCAGCAAAACAGAAGCTTTTACAGCAAATGAATATAAAAGCACACTTACCTCCAAAGATTTAAGGAATGGCAGTGACTCAATAAAGCTTTCATACATTTTTCTCTTTTTGGCATTATTTTTTACAATTATTCTCCTGAAGGTTACCCTGTCCTGAAGGTAGAATATCAAATACAAATACAGTTAAAAGGTAAGTCTTATGGGGGAGGGAAGATCTTTAACTTTTACTCTTCATATTTTGAAACACAACTCATTCCATATGCTTATGTTTTTAAGCACAAAAATATAACATACAACCACATAAAATATTCTTTTCATTTTTTTAAAAAGGGGCCATCAGTTTTGTTTGTAACAGTAGTCTGGATGTTGGGCTGAACCCACAAGGAGGCGCTGCTATGCCATTAAAAAAAAATACATCTCTGCACTGCGTTCACTGTGGACGGCAGCCCTTGACAGCTGAAATCAAGTAGGTGGGACAGAACCAACATTTTTATAAAAAATAAAGCAGAACAGAAAATTTCACAGCACATTATTCATAGTAAAGGTATTGTTTTCTCAAATATTTCAGTCATACACAAATGCACTGAGTATGGTGCTGCTAATGTGTTTCTTAATCTAGGCTAGATTTTAAAACCTGAAAAACACAATTAGAAAAATCTTTTAAATCATAAAGCAATTATAATGTAAGAGCTCTTGATAAATTATATACTCTAGGTCCTTTTTTCATATCATATATCAGAGTTTTCTTTTTAAATATGTGAAGGCATAGAGAAACTAACTTTCTTCTAGAGTAAGGGTTTAAATTTCAATGTTTATCATGTTCATAGCCTAACATGTTCCTGTTTATGTTTATATTATATAACCTCAAAAACAGTGAACTCAATTAAGGAACAAGAAAAATTTTTAAGGTTAACAGCTCAAAAAATGATTTTCCTAAAAATTTTATTTTGAAAAATGTCTCATAAGACATTATTTTAATCCTTAAATAAAAGTCCTCATAATTACATTAGTTTGACATTCATCGATAAATAATGCGATCATCTTAATAAAATAAAAATTGGGAAATGTTACATAATAAGTCACTATGCCAACATACAGGGCAGTCATAAAGTTCGTGTGTAATTTAAAATTGTATGCAATTGCACACGAACACAATTTTAACTCTCACATGAACTTTATGGCTATCCTGTATTAAGTCTAAATTTAGAAGAACCAGGTACAGTGGAGAAAAATGCCAGTGTGGATGTCAAGTTTCCGGGTATGACAGAATGTGTGTCCCCCACCCCTGAAATTCGCATGTTAAAATCCTAACCCCCCCTAATATGATGGTATTAGGCAGTGAGGCCTTTGGGAGATGATTAGGTCGTGAGAGTGGAGCCTCATGAATGGTATTAGTGCCCTCATAAAAACTGAGCTCTCCCCCACTTCTGCCACAGGAGAATACAGAAGGTGCCATCTGTCAGGCAGGAAGCAGGCCCTCACCAGACACCAATCTTTCCTCTGGGCCTTATCTTCAACTTCTTACCCTCCAGAACTGTGAGAAATAAATGTTTGTTGTTTAAGCCACCCATTGTATGATAGTTTATCACAGCAGCCCAAGGAACTGAGACTCTAGGAAATTAAACATCTTGTTCCCCAATTTACTTTATTATAATTTTGGTACAGGCTATAATTTGGACTTCTTATACTCTTAATAAACAGAGAAAATTTTACAAGATAATCCACACAAATATGGCAATCAATTCAATTCCAATTTCTGGCTTTGCATCAGGATTATTTAAAATGATTTCTGAGATCACAGATGTTAATGACTCAAAGTCGTTCTATATGTAAGGCTCAATAATCTATACTTCATAAAAGCTTCCCACAACCTAATTATATACCTGATAAGAGGGTTTATGGACAGAGTTTATTGCAAAACAGAGAAGACCCAAAATAGCTGAGCAATTTAGAAAGTAATCATAATGAGTTATGTCTCTCAGAAAGAATTTTCTATTAGTGGCCCACCTCTTCACACCCACCGGGACATACAAAATCCAGAATTTTAAGTGCTTTCATCCTGAAGTCATGTCAGTAATCACTCTCTGAATTATCAGAATGGCCATGAAGATCAGTTAACCCCCTATGGCTAACAGCTACCAAGTATTATTTATAGAGTTAGTCTAATCTATGAAGGAGTTTTCTCCGGGATTTGCTTATCTTTGTACTTACATGGCAGAGTCCCAGTCTGTTGACTTCAAAATAAAAATTACTTTTCTACTCAACTTTCCCGAGAAGGAGTTAATTAGGAAAGTTGGACATAAAAACCCGGTTTGAAATATTAAGTAATAATGTTAATTATTCTAATTATTTTTAAAAGCTAGTGTACTTATACAGGTACCCCAAAGTGATTACCACAAACTGCCCACTTTTATAAAGTGTAATAACATGTATAAACTACTAAAAATCTCTGAAAACAATTAATCCTTCTTGTGATCTTAAATGTTACACACACTGGGAAATTCTGAGCCTCATTATACTTAATTATGGTTTCTAACAGGGCTGAAAACCATATATATTCAAAGAGACCAACCTGCAAAATAATCGTATTCTGAAGATGTGCAAGAAGAAAGCTTCTTTGCTGTGTGACAATCTGACCCTAGCTGGCAACCCCATTGGGGTGACTAACAAAATTATACTTTCCTTAATAAAACAGATCATGGTAGACACTACATTTATCCCACCACTTTGATGACAGGCAAACACTTCCTGTAGACCAAGGTCTGCACTAGTTTGGAGGTTTTTCTTTGCTAGCTTTGGTTATTCAAATCTTTAATAGTCCTAAAATTTAAAGCACTTTAGTTGAGTTTCCCTCCACCTGAAACAATGCCAAATTTTTCTTCTATTACTTAAAATAAGTGACTCATCACTTTAATAAGGATACAGTAACTGTCTTGTCCTAATGAAATGTAAAATGTTTTGTTCCTCTAATCAAGAGATATTTTCATCAGCTGAATCCACTTCAGAATCAAATGCTGAATTCTACCTAAATAACATGAGACTTATATGTTTTATACAGTAGTCCTTGGAAGTAAAACTGTTAACCAACTTCATATTTATTTCAACCTCTTTTCCTTCCACAAAAGGATTTGAGAGAAATAACCTAAGAAATGCACACCAAAACTATAGGGTTGGTTGTTTTCAACAATTTACAAATACTTCCCTTGCAAACATTCCCATAAATGAGTGCCGCTTAGAGAATGGTCTAACACCAAACAGTACTGGCATCTCCTGGGAGCTTATAAGAAATGCAGATTCACAAGCCTCCCCCCAGATCCACTGAGTCAAAATCTGCATCTCCCAGAACCATCATTAGTAGTACTAAATAATTGCATCCTATCATATGTGAAAAGAATCTCCCTCCCCACCCCTTTCCCTTTGCCAACATATATCTTTAAATCAACTTTTAAGTCTTGTAGAAATACCACCATTAAGAAATGTCTTTAAAAGTACTAGTGCCCAGGTCACATTACTGGAGATTCTGATTAAATTTGCCTGTAGCGGATTCTAGGCGAAGGGGCTTTGTTTTAATACCCCAGGTATTCTGATGTGCAGCCACATGAGAACCACTGATGCCAAGGATTTCTTTTCTACACAGCTGTTTTAAATGCAGACTTGTTACAAATCAATTTATACCCCCAAGAGAATCAGTATCAGTTTCTCAAACTCTAGCACATATCAGAATCATCTGGGATGGCTTCTCAAACCCAGAATACTGGTCCCCATCTCCAGAATTTGTGATTCACTAGGTCAGAATCAGTAAGTGGGGCCGCAGAATTGGTATTTCTAACAAGTTTCCAGGTGATATGGGTGCTACTGTTCAGTGGGCCACACTTCAGGAACCACCAATTTATCGGATTGTAATACTGTACTTACTTCTGAAAGCTATCTGAGAAAATGCATGGAAGGCTCTAGGCGTGTGTGTTGGAGGGGAGCTTATTTGGAAGAGTGGCTAACGCAGAACATTTTAAATGTTCCAGCAGGTCCTGAGCTCATGACTTGACTGGAAGACTGAGGGGAAGGACACGGCATGACTTAGCTCACTTGTGATGCCCCACAGCATCCAGTCATGACATAATAAACCCCCTGATGATTAAGGATCCCTATTAGAATTAAAATACTGTATCTACTTAGCTATTGTCATAACAATTGTTACAAATGACAACATTCAGGTCAAATACATATAAATATCTCACTCACCAAACCCCATAGAGCGCCAGAAGAGGTAGCAGTGATTGTAGCTGCTCTGGGTGTGTTGTACATTAAGGCCAGTTCACCAAAGCTCCCACGATTATCGTAGTTACCAACACATCTTCCAACACCATCGCATTTTACATAAATATCAAATGTTCCTCTGTTGGGCAGAGTAAATTAGAGGGAAAAGTAATTAAAGTAAAATCTCATTATTTCAGAAAAGAGCCCTGTGCAATAAAACCTGATTTCTACCCTATCAATTAATTCTCCCTGAAGACAAATAATAAAAGGGCATCAATCTGTTCCAGACCATGTGCCTGATGGGAAAAAGGAGATTAAATAATAAAAACTTAAGATAGCACAATAAATGATAAAAATATAACCAACTATACAACCAAAGAGTCCATGCAGAAAAAAATCACCTGAAGAAACACATACCAAACCACTGACTG
This sequence comes from Loris lydekkerianus, assembly GCA_963574355.1. NCBI lineage: Eukaryota > Metazoa > Chordata > Mammalia > Primates > Lorisidae > Loris > Loris lydekkerianus. The sequence continues at coordinate 65,325 of CAUYPK010094703.1, read as the reverse complement.
TTGTTATTATCTCAAAGCGCAAGAATAGTGAGGGATTCCAGGAACATTCACTATCTAAGAGTCTTTGTTTCTAACATGAACGTGTACTCCTTTTGTGATCAGATGAAAACAACTATTTTTAAAAAATATATAGGTATAGCAATTCAGTTAGCCACTACTCATCAAAACTTATGAGGGTCTTTTGTCAACTATAGCAGGGGTTGGCAAACTACAGCTCAGAGACTGGCTGCCTGCTTTTGTAAATATAAATTTCCCTGGAAATGCATTACTATGGCTGATTTTGTGCTATGACAGCAGAACTGAGTAGGTGCAAGGGAGGCCATCCTGGCCTGCAAAGGGTAAAATAGTTACTTTCTAGCCCTTTAGATCAGCCGTTCTCCACCACGACCCACAGGAACAGTATTAAAGGGTCGCAGCATTAGGAAGGTTGAGAACCATTGCTTTAGATCAACCCCTAATCCAAAATTAAAAAGTAAAAATTCAGAATAAATTTGGCCCTGATCTTTTTACAGTCTTACCTTTTACCAGGGGTTGTTTTTCTAGGCAAATTAAGATTCAGTCACATATTATCCAGACCCTGTATTTATATAAACTACATGCTTCCTGTACAGGACTGTCCTTCCACACACTGCCTTCTATCAGAGAGAACATGATTTCAAGGGTTGTTAAAGCATCTGTGAGGCCAGACAGAAAAAATTCTTTGGCTTTATTCTGTTCACTAAACCCTAACAAAGACAAAAAGAAGATGAAGGTGGCAAAAAGGGAGTGGTGTTTAAGATTAGAAAAGGATTAGGAATTATAAAGACATAGTTAAGAGCAAAAACATAATAGACAAACTATATCAACAAAGAAGGAAGAAAGTAATTGGATTTTAATACAATGCATGGATAAAAAGACTATTTCAAGGGTATCTTCTAGGATTTTGTCCATGGACGATTATATTTCAAGTATAGGTATTTCTTACCTTCAAAATGCTTGGGAAAGTGTCTCAAATTTCAGATATGTATGGTTTTAATATTTGTGGATACGTAACGAGATTACCTTGGGAATGAAACCCAAATATAAACACAAAATTCATTTATGTTTCATATATACTTTACACACATAGCTTGAAAGTAATTTTATACAATATTTTTAATAATTTTGTGCATGAAACAAAGTTTGTGCACATTGAACAATCAGAAAGCAAAGGTAGCTCGGTGCCTGTAGCACAGTGGTTATGGCGCCAGCCACATGCACAGGCTGGCGCATTCAAACGTGGCTCAGGGCCGGCTAACGACAATGACAATTGCAACAAAAAAATACAGGCATTGTGTCAGGCGCCTGTAGTCCCAGTTACTTGGGAAGCTGAGGCAAGAGAATTGCTTAAGCCCAAGAGTTTGAGGTTGCTGTGAGCTGTGATACTACAGCACTCTACCGAGAGTAACATAGTGAGACTGTCTCAATTAAATTAAAAAATAAATAAATAAATAAGCAAGGGTGCCATTATCTCAGCCACCTATGTGGACAATCTGGTTGTTCAGCATTTCATCATTCCTGACTCTGAATTTACATGCTGCTGATCAGCAACCATTTTCTTTTGTTTATTCATACATTAAGTACTTCATAGTAAAAAATAAGACATGCCATTAATACAGTTGGAAAAACAATGTGTTCAGGGTAGCGGGGTGCAGTAATATCATCCGTACACCTGTATCAGCTTTAAACAGCAACAACAATGGAAGGCTTTCAGTCTCCTGCTATGATGATGTGTTTTGATTAGAAGGTTACTATACACTGTCCATCAAACCCCTTGGAGATACGGTACAAACTGCACTGTGTGCCTGTGTTTTGATGGTAAGCCCTTACAAGGTCGAGTGTGGCATTCAAAAAGTTTTGGATTTTGAAGCATTTTGGATTACCAGATCAACAATGCTATACACAGATTAAACTCTTCTATTTATACTTTTGTATGGAAAATTTTTTCTATGCTTACTACTTCAAATAGGATAAAATACATAATAAAATGTGCTGATAAGAAGTAATAGGTGCTACCAGTCCAGCTGAAATCACAGCAGTCTGAAGTCTGTTCAAATGCCACATGCTACTTTTTCAGACGGATTTTTCCCCGGATAATGTGAGGCCTTGGGTAGTGCAGAGGATGCAAAGAACATGATGAACAGGGCCGGGAGAGGGACCTACTTGTGAGGCCAGCTCTATGTCGATTATTTGGGTTCTCCTGACCATGTCCTATCACTTCTATGTGCCTGAGTGTTTTCATCTGACACATGAGTGATTAGGATATAATTGAAAATGAAATGTACTATATACAAATAAAAGGCAGTTCTTAAAGTCGGAAATACCCACTAAAAGATTAATAATACTATATTAGATTGGAGAGTTCTCATATAGCCCTACAATTAAACACAAACAGTTGGGTGAACTTCTGAGGTGTTTCATTGATGAAAACCATTAAAGATAACAAAGTCATGACTTTGATTTACACTCTAAGATAACTGAGCTTTTTCTATTTTAAAATCCTGGCTGATGCCTCAGTAATAGGTCACAAAGCACTAGGCAGAGGGAATGGAAGAATCGGTGAAAACCCTTTTCTCAAAGAGCAGGCATGACTGATAGATGAAAGATTCCACCCACAGAGCCAAGATCAAGAAATGAGGCTTAAGGACACAGCAAGGTAATTTTCAGTAAAGCTTGTGAATGGAATACAACTGTACGCAGACAGCAAATGTAATCTAATAAATCAGGCTGGGAGATGACCTGCGTTCCACACACAACATAGGGGTCAGGGATATCAGTTGTCTTATGAACACTCCATTTCATTTTACAAAAGTGAAGAAATACTTCGGACCATCCCCATTACATTTTAGGATTCATCTATTTATCACATAAGGCACTTTGCTTTTTGATGACGTAAAACACAACTTAGATTTTCTTTTTTTCTTTTTTTTTTTTTTTTGTAGAGACAGAGTCTCACTTTACCACCCTCGGTGGAGTGCCGTGACGTCACAGGACTCACAGCAACCTCCAGCTCTTGGGCTTCCACGATTCTCCTGCCTCAGCCTCCCGAGCAGCTGGGACTACAGGCGCCTGCCACAACGCCCGGCTATTTTTTTTTTTTTTTTGGTTGCAGTTCGGCCGGGGCTGGGTTTGAACCTGCCACCCTCGGTATATGGGGCGGGCGCCCTACTCACTGAGCCACAGGTGCCACCCTTAGATTTTCAATATAAATGCACACTTCCTCTTTTAAATAAAATAATTTCTCTGTAAAGTGTTTAAAAGACAAACATAATGCACGAAGAACTTCTGGAAGGACAAACTACTCACTATACTGACTAAATGATGCTGAAGCAACAAGAAGACTTACTTTTCACATTATACCTCTCTAAAATATCTGAAATTTTCTTCTTTTAATTTTTATTTTTGATTTAGAGATATGGTCTCGCTCTGTCATCCAGGCGGGGCTCAAGCAATCCTCCCACTTCACCCACTGGGACTATAGGATGCCTGGCCCATGCTAGGCTAATTTATAAATTGTTTCTAGAGACAAGCTCTGACTTGTTGCCCAGACTGGGCTCAAACACCTTGTCTTAAGCACTCCTCCGGCTACAGCCTCCCAAAGTGTTGGGATTACAGGCACGAGACACTGCACCTGGCCTATTTGAAACTTTTAAACCATGAGCATATTTTACTTTTATAGTTAATAACGAAAGAACCTTTATAAAAACATATCACAGATTGAGTTATACAGTGATTTATCATCTTAGAAGCTGCATTGTATTCTATTCTCACTGTAACGGGCATCTACTATATGCTAATGCTATTACATACTATCTTTCAAATCAAACTTAGCAAATGAGGATGTTCACAGTAAGTGACTGAGATTTATAAACTATACTAGCCAAAAGACTAACCTAGACTAACCCTCACCTATTAGTCTATAAACTATGCCTCTTTTCATGATCCCCTGTGATTTCACTGCACGTACTCACAACAGGTTTACAGAGCTTACTGTGTAGTAGTAAGAGGAAAGAGGCAACAGCAAATATTATATATTAAATGTCATGTATTAACAACAATAGCTGTATAAAACCATGGAGAATTTATACAAAATTCTTCAAATTTTAGTAATAAGACTGGGTTAAACTTACCTGTCAATTACATAAAAGTTGTCACCATCATCTCCTTGGTCAATGACATGCTCGCCATCTTTGACCAATTTTTCAAACATGGCATCTAATACTTGAGACATCTGTTCCTATTTTTAAAAAATATAAAACATAATCTTTATGTTTATTCTAGAACATGTCTTTCTTTTTTTTTTTTTTTTTTTTTAGAATATGTTTTCTTAAGTAACCATAATTGCCCTTTACATTTCTATGAACAAGCTCAAGGAAATGGAAATATCATCATTGCCATTAAGTCTTGTCAAGAAAATACACAGTATAAAAAAAAAAAAAAAGAAAGAAAAATATACAGTATAGTCTTTCTTACCACAGACAAACAAGATGATTATATATTTGCTCTCATTCAGTTTCTAAATGAAAGCAATTATAATTAGCCTCAGAATACTTACAACTATCACCACTTTAAAAAGAAAAATTAATCACACCACCATATACCTGTGACATTACCAGGTTAGGAAAAAACTGTTTCAAATTTCTTTTCCAGATACCTGTTTTTTAAACTTCTCTGTGTTAGTAATCACTAGAAATTATGTAGAAATCACCTAAATACTTAGTGAATTTAGATTGATCCTGACTCCAATCCTTCTTTTCAGTTTAGCTCCAAAACCAAACAGAACCAAATAGAAAAACAACAAAAGCAAAACCGAAAATGACCGTGGCACGTATCTTCTCATTATTCTTTGTCACTAACTCTTTACAAAGTAACTAATTTTTTGTATGTTTGTGAACCATTTGTCTTTTTTCACAAAATTTCTCTTCTTGTCATTTGCCCACTTTTTAATGTTGTTTTTTTTTTTTTTTTTTTTTCCCTGATTTGTTTTGAGTTCTTTGTACATTCTGGATTATCCATCCTTTGTCAAAGGTATACTCTGAGATTATTTTCTCCCATTCTGAAAGCTGCCTATTCACCCTATTATTTCCTTTGTTGTACAAAAGCTTTTTCATTTCATAAAGTTCCATTTATTTATTTGTTGTTGCTATACTTGCCTTTCAGAGCCTTAGTCATAAATTCATTACCTAGGCTAATGTCTAGCAGAGTTTTTCCTATGTTTTCTTCTAGAATTCTTCATTTCATGTTTTAACATTTAAGTCTTTAATCCATCTTGAATTAATTTTTGTACGTGGTGAGAGAAGTTTCATTCTTCTACATGTGGCTATCCAATTTTCCCAGCACATCCCTAATCATCAGGGAAGTGCAAATTAAAACTACAATAAAATGCTACTTTACCCCTTATTGGAATGGCCCTTAAAAAGTTAAAAAAAAAAAAAAAAGATATTGGCATGGATGCAGAAAGAAAGGAATGCTTATACAGTTAGTGGGATTGCAAATTAGTCTAGCCTCTATGGAAAACAACATGGAGATTCCTCAAAGAAGTAACTGTAGTCGTAACATTCAATCCAACAATCTTACTACTGGGTATCTACCCAAGGGAAAAGAAATCATTTTATCAAAAAGACACCTGCATTCAAAGGTTCACTGCAGGACAATTCACAACTGCAAAGATACAGAATCAACCCAAATGCCCATCAATTCACGAGTGGGTAAAAAAAATCTGGTATGTATGTATACCATCAAGTACTACTCAGCCACAAAAAGTAATGAAATGGTATCATCTGGAGCAATGTGGAGGGAACTGAGACCATTATCCTAAGAGAAGTATCTCAGGAATGGAAAACCAAACACCATGTGTTCTCACTAATAAGTGGCAGCTAAGAAATGGGTACATAAGGCACAAATTAACACAAAGAACACAAGAAACCAAGAAGGAGAAAGGATGGGAGGGTGGGTACAGGATAAAACCTTACCTGTTGGGTACAAAACCACTATTCTGGTGATGGGCACACCAAAAGTCCTGACGTTAACATTACACAAGACATGTGTGTAACAAAAACACTTGTACCCCCGTAATATTTTGAAACAAAAAACAAGAATTTTTTAAAAAAGCAGCAATAATTGATCTTACAAATGCAGCTCTGCCATAAACACCAAAACTATTATTCAATAACTATTGAATAAATGACATAAAATTTGAAGCTGCTTAGGTGTGGCTGACTAGGCTCAGTGATAAACCACAGCTAATGAGAATAAACTCGGAAGATGAAAGAAATCTTTTCTCAGAACAAATATAAGAACAATTCTAAGATCCTTGAATAGCCAGAACAGATGGATATGGAAAAGTAGTGCAGTGCTATAATAACGGAAGATTTTATTTACAGTGCTGTTTGTTCTGCCACTTACTACCTCTGAGCCCCTGGTCAAGACACTCCTCATGCAGATATAAAAAGGGTATAATAATACTCACTGCCCAGGCCAAAATCCATCATTATTATAATTACATAAGAAGTAAATTAAGGCATTGAAGATAGACTTGGGGGGTGGGGGTGGGGGTGGGGGTGGGGAGAGATGCAAGTGGGAAACGGGTTTAAGAAACAAAGTATTCTGGGGCGGTGCCTGTGGCTCAAAGAAGTAGGGCACCAGCCTCATATGCCGCAGGTGGTGGGTTCAAACCCAGCCCTGGACAAAAACTGCAAAAAAAAAAAAAAAAAAAAAAACAATAATAATAAAGAAACAAAGTTTCTGTATCAAGAGGTAACAGATCACATGTGATTCTCTTTCTTTTAAGACTCCATTAGAATTCCACAGGGAAAACAAAGATACGAATCCACAACAGTCTTCAGGACCTGAAGGGGCAGCCGACACAGTTCCAGAGCAAAGAGTTTAAGTCAAATGGGGCAGAGGGAGCAGCCCAGAGGGCACAGATGAACCTGAAGCCTGAAGGGGTTGAGGTGGCATGCCCTGAGGGCAGCAGGAGGCTCCGGGCTGGGAAATACCTGGTTCTGTCAGAGTGTGACTGAGATACAACCTTGAAAACAAGTGAACTGATTTAAAGTGCTTACAGAGATCAGTTTACAGGTGTCCAACCTCCAGCATGTGGGCCACATACAGATTATGTGAGGACTTTTTTGCTTATCTGTGATAGCGGAGGTCATGAAAATTATGCACACACCTTTTTTTCCTCATCAGCTTTCATTAGTGTTTGTGTATTTAATGTGTGAACCAAGACACTTCTCCTTCCAATGTGTGGCAGAGAAGAAAAAAGGTTACAGCACACCAGGCAGCCAAAGGGTCCAGCCCCAACTCTTTCTAGGCAAAAGATCAGAAAGAAGGGCAGCACCTATGGCTCAAAGGAGTAAGGCGCCAGCCCCATATGCCAGAGGTGGGGGGTTCAAACCCAGCCCCGCCAAAAACTGCACACACACACACACACAAAAGATCAGAAAGAAGCTAAACAAATCAGAGAGAACTAGAACAGATATTGTGAACACTGATCCCCCAGGACAAAGGCCTAAAGACCTCACTTGCTGGGATTTAGGGGTTCCCAGTGCAGCAGCTAGCTCCTTGTCAGCTCAACCTACACAGTGCCTGGTTGCCAGGCCTGGCCTCCTTACTGAGAGCTCTAAATCAGCTTTGTATGGGTCCTCTGGTCACCTACGAGACTAAGATAAACAGCAAAACACCACCATATGAGACAGATATTTCAGGAACAGTATAGAGCTTTTAGAAAGTTCTGTTTATATATCTAGAAACATTCAAGATGGTATTATGTCCGTGAGACCAAAGCTCACAAATAAATATAATATTTAGAAAAAAAAAATCAGAGAAAAATAAGTTGCTTGGAAATTAAAGAACAGGATTGCCTATTTTTTTCCTCTTTAAAATAGACTTTTTAAAAGTAGCTTTAAGGTTCACAAGAACATTGAACAGAAAGTACAGACATCCTGGCTTGGCGCCTGTAGCTCAGCAGCTAGGGTGCCAGCTGCATACACTGGAGCTGGCAGGTTCGAACCTAGGCCAGGCCTGCCAAACTACAACTACAACCAAAAAATAGCCAGGCATTGTGGGGGGTGCCTATAGTCCCAGCTACTTGGGAGGCTGAGGCAAGAGAATCACTTAAGCCCAAGAGTTTGAGGTTGCTGTGAGCTGCAACGTCACAGCACTCTATAGAGGGCGACATAGTGACTCTGTCTCAAAAAAAGAAAAAAAGAAAAGTACAGACATCCTGTATATCCCCTGTCCCAACATACCCACAGCCTCCCCCATTATCAACATCTCCCTTTTTTTACAGTTGATGAACCTACACAAACATCATTATTACTCAAAGTCCATAGTTTTTATTAGGGTTTATTCTTGGTGTGGTAAATCGCATGGCTTTGACAAACGTATGTGTAATAGCATGTATCTACCACTAAAAAAATTGTTTTTAAAGTAAGAGGGTAAGAAGATAAATTAAAACCAAAAATTTCAAAGAAAGTCAATAAGAGATAAAAAGACAGGAATTCTCGAGAAAGTAAAATAAAAGAAAAAACAAAAGGGAGGAAGAAATATGAGATGAATTTTCCAGAACCAAAGGATACAACTTTTCAGACCCAAAAAGCAATGATGAGCCAAAATCCCACACTAACATAACATAATATATTCTTAAAACATCAAAGATAAAGAAATGACCTACAAAGTTTTCAGAAATGGGTAAGGGAGGGTCTTAAAAATATAAAAAGATGCTCAACTTCTCTCAAAACAAAGAGAAATACAAGTTGAAACTGAAATGAGATACCACTTTTCACCTGTCAGATTCAAAAAGATACAAATGTTAGAATAATGAATGCCCTGTGTTGGAGACTTGGAGACCGTGTGGGAAAGACACATTCTCACACAGACTTCTGATGAGAAGGTAAAATGGAACAAATTCTACAAAAAGCAATCTGCCAAAATTTAATAAAATTTCAAACATGTATACTCTTCCACCTCACTACCTCTTTTCTAGTTAGTTATTCTATAGATATCTGTAAAATAACACATGCACCAGCATTTTTCATTGCATCACTGTAATAGCAAAAGATTAGAAACCAACTTGTAGAACAAACTAATGTTTATTGACAGGGCACTGGATAAATAAGTTATGTAGATCCATGTACACCATATGGATATACCCTGTAAAAAAAGCATGTAGGTATTTACAGATAGTCACCCTTCAAGGAGACAGTGGCAGGCAGAGGATAATCAGAAAATCTGAAAACCTGCCATGGGGGGACCAGTTTAGGAAACACAGCATTCAGGTGAGAGTGGGAACCCATCAGCCATCTTCTGTCACACCGATGAAGTTAGTGAATGGTTCTAGAGGCCAGAACTGGGACCGTTGGGTAGAAGTTTCATGGAGATTCTTGCACAATGTGAAGACCTGCCTCAGAATGAAAGCTGTCTAGCAGTGACAAGGGCTGCCTTTCAAAGCGTTTTGCCTTTTCTAGGATGCTACAGAATTGGAATCATACAGTGAGTAGCCTTTCCAGATTAGCTTCTTCCACTCAGTGATACGCACTCAGGGTTCTTCCTTGTCTTTTCACTGCTAGATAAGTCACTTTGTTTTACCACTGAATAATATTCCTTTGCCTTGATACCCCACAGTTTGTTTATTTACTCACCCACTTAACGGCATGTTGGTTGCTTCCAAGTTTGGGCAATTTTAAACAAAACTGCTACAAACATGTGTGCAAGTTTTTGCGTAGATGTACGTCTTCAACTCCTTTGGGTGCACACCAAGGGAAGTGATTACTGAAGCATATGCTAAGAGTATACTGGCTTTGTAAAACACTCTCTTTCAAAGTGGCTATGCCATTTTGCATTCCCACAAAGGGAATGAATGAGAGTGAGTTCTTTGGCAGTGGTTTTGGGCCATTCTACTAGGTGTGCGATGGTATCTCACTGTTTTAATTTCACGTACCCTGATGACATATGGCATGCAGCATCTTTTCATATGCTTATGCACCATCTGCGTATCTTTTCTGGTGAGGTGTCTGTTGAGGCCTTCACTTTTTAATCTGTTTTCTTACTATTAAGTTCTTTGTGTATTTGAGTAACAGTCCTTTATCAGATGTCTCTTAGAAATATTTTCTTCTAGTCTGTGGCTTGTCTTTTCATTCTGCTTACAGTGTCTTTTAAAGCACAGTAATTTTTAATTTTAATGAAGTCTGGCTTATTACTTCTTTCTTACATGGATCATGTCTTTAGAATCTTATCTAAAAAGTCACCACCAAATCCAAGGTCCTCTATCTAGATTTTCTCCTGTTATCTTCTAGGAGCTTTACAGTTTTGCACTTTACATTTAGGTCTATGATCCATTTTGAGTTAACTGCTGTGTAAGATCTGTGACTAGATTCATTTCTTGCATTTGGATATCCGGTTGGTCCAGCATCATTTGTTGAAAAGACAATCTTTGCTCCATTGTATCGCCTGTGCTCCTTTGTTACAGACAGATGATATGTGGAGCTATTTCTAGGCTCTAAGTTCTGCTCCAATAATGACTCTGTGCATTCTTCTGCCGATAACCACACTGTCTTAATTACTACAGCTTTATACTAAGTCTGAATCTGTTAGTGTCACTCTTCTAACTCGGTTCTTTTCCTTCAATATTGTGTTGCCTATTCTGGGTCTTCTGCCCTTCCATGTAAACTTTAAAATCAGTTTGTTGATATCTATTAGATAACTTGCTGGGATTTTGTATTGGGATTGCATTGAATCTATAGATCAAGTTGGGAAGAATTGACATTTTGATAATACTGAATCTTCCTATTCATATCTCATTTATCAGAATATCTCCCCATTTATCAAGTTCTTTTTTTATTTCTTTCATCAGAGTTTTGAAGCTTTCCTCATTATCGGTCTTAAACATATTTTTGTAAGATTTACACCCAAGTATTTCATTTTGAAGTGAAAAATAATATAAATGGTACTGTGTTTTTAATTTCAAATTCCACTTGGTCATTGCTGATCTACAGGAAAGTAACGACTTTTGTGTATCAACCTTGTATCCTACAATCTTCTTATAATCCCTTACTAGCTCTGGAAATTGTTTTGTTAATTCATTCCAATTTTCAACTTAGATAATCATGTCCTCTGTGAACAAAGACAGTTATATTTTTTCCTTCCCAATCAGATTATATTTTACTTTATTTTCTTGTATTCTTACATGTAGAGGACTACGAATTATTTTTATTGGGGTGAAGTTCACGTAACATAAAAATTAACCTCCTTTAAGTGAAACTCAGTGGCCAAAAGTTACATAACCACCATCCCTATCTGGTTCCAAAACACTTGCATCACCTCAAAAGGAAACCCTATAACCCCATTAGGCAGTCACTTGTCATTCTCTTACGCCCCCTGCCCCACCCCTAAAAATCACCAATCTGTTTTCTGTCTCTATAGACTTATTTATTCTGAATATTTCATATAATTGAATCACAAAGTATATGACCTTTTACATCTGGCTTATTTCACTTAGCACCATTTTTGAGCTTCATCCCCATTTAGTATGTTTCATATTTCATTCCTTTTTCAGACTAATTTTTATCTATATGCCACAATCTATTTATTCAACTGTGAGTGGACACTTGGGTTGTCTTCACCTTTTGGCTGCTATGAACATTTGTATACAAGTATTTATTTGAATACCTGTTCTCAAGTCTTTTGGGTGTATACCTATCAGTGGAATTGCTAGGTCAGGTAGTAACTCTATGTTTAACTTTTTGGGGAACCACTAAGCTGTTTTCCACAGTAACTGAACCATTTTACTTTCCCACTAGCAATGTATGAGCATTCTAATTTCTCCACATCTTTGCAAATATTTGTTATTTTCCTTTTTTAAAAAATTGTATCTATTCTAATGGGAATGAAGTAGTATTTCACTGTGGTTTTGATTTGCATTTCCCTAATGACTAACCATATTAAAGATCTTTTCATCTGCTTGCTGGTGACTTGTGTATTTTCTTTGGAGAAATTTCTATTCAAGTACTTTGCCCATTTTTAAATTGGGTTATTGAATCGTACTATTTATATACACGTATTTTGGATACTAAATTCTTATCAGATACATATTTTGCACATATTTTCTTCTAATTCTGTAGACTGTCTTTTTACTTTTTTTGATAATGTCCTTTGATGCATAAAAATGTTATGTTTTTATAAAGTCCAAATTACTTTTTTTCTTTTCTTACTCCTGCTTTTGGTATCTAAGAATCCATTACTAAATCTAAGACCATGAAGACTTTATCCCTCTGTTTTCTTCTAAAAGCTTTATAGGGAAAGCTCTTGGATTTCAGTTCTTCGGTTCTCTCTGTTTTGAGTTAATTTTTGTACAGGTGTGAAGTAGGAATCCAACTTTGATCCCCTTTTTTTTTTCTTTGAGAGTCAGTCTCATTTGTCACCCTTGGGAGTGTACCAGGGCATCATAGCTCACAGCAACCTCAAACTCTTGGGCTCAAGCGATCCTCTTGCCTCAGCCTCCCAAGTCACTGGGGTTACAGGTGCCTGCCACAATGCCTGGTTATTTTTAGAGATGGGGTCTCGCTCTTGCTCAGGCTGGTCTTGAACCTGTGAGCTCAAGCAATCCACCTGCCTCAGACTCCCAGAGTTCTGGGATTACAGGCCTATGCCACCACAACTGGCCCCAATTTTGTTCTTTTGTGTGCAGATATCCACTTGATCCAGTACCATTTGTTGCAGAGACCATTCTTCTTCCATTTAATGGTCTTGGCATGCTTGTTTAAAAATCAATTTATCATAAATGTATTGATTTTGTTTCTGAGCTCTCAATTCCATCCTATTGTTCAATATGTCTATTCCGACACCAGTACATTATTTTTCATTACTGTACCTTTGTAGTAAGTTTTTTTTTTTTGTTTGTTTGTTTTTTTTTGTTTTCTCACTTTGCTGTCCTCAGTAGAGTGCCATGGCATGGCAGCTTCCAGCAACCTCAAATTCCTGGGCTCAAGAGATCTCTTGCCTCAGCCTCCTGGGTAGCTGGGACTACAGGTGCACACCACAATGCCCAGCTATTTTCTGTGTGTTGGCAGGCCTGGGCTGGGTTCAAACCTACTAGCCCTGGTGCATGTGGCTGGCGCCCTACCCACTGGGCTACAGGTACAGCCTGTAGTAAGTTTTAAAATTGAGAAGTCTGAGTCCTAAAACTATGTTCTTCCTTTTCAATATTATTTTGACTATTTGGAGTCCTCTCTGTTAAGTATATAGTTTTAACATAGTCAACAACAGCAAAACATTAATGTGTTTTCATGATTTAGCTTGGTAATATAAAAGCTAGCATTTAACCTTTTATAAATAAATTAATACTGATAAAAACAATTTTAAAAAAAAGAACTCAGAACCTCAATAAATACTGATCTATTGTTAAATAAAAAAAACAACAGGGCAAAACACTATCTACAGATTTTGCTGCCACCTAGATTTTAAAAAGTATATACTTGCAGATGTATTACATAACCCAGGGAAAATATCCACAATAGTGCTAAAAGAACTTGGCTCCTGAGAAACTGGGTTGCTGGGAGACAGAAGTGGAAAGATTTCCTTTCACTGACTACTCTGTTGTTCTTTTTGAATTTTTGTACATTGTATGAGTATATTGATTCGAATTTTTCAATTAACTGAAAACCCAAACTCTAAACAGAGAACACAATATTACATCTTCTTGTGGACTAAGAAAAATCTTTGCAAGAACGATGGGATGGGTCTGAGGAAGTTCTTTCTGTGCCTTCAGTGGGTCCCTGTGTGAGCGCTGGCAACTGTGTGTGGATCAGCCGCCAGGGCTGCGGAGGAAGTCAGAGAACAGGGCTCTCCTGACTCTTGACGTGGTGCTAATTGGCCCCACAGGGACCCTTTTGCCCAAATGAGTTCATCAACCCAGGCAACATATGGTCACCTATCAAAATTCTGAAGGTTGATTAAATGGCTTGCTAATATTTTATTCTGCTTTCTATTTATATTTCAACTCTTTTAAGGCAAATGGAAGGGGAATACCAGCTTTACTGATTAGTTCTGACTCTAAATGTCAAATGGAGAAAAAAGATGAAATAAATTGCTGTAGTAAATTTTTTGGTTATGTTAGAATTTGCTGCATCCTAAAATATTATAAAGCCGAAGAATTCATAAATGGATATATGAAAAAGCAATTCCTGACAAAATAAAGAAAAATTTCTTTTAGAAATTCTCTGTGACAGGTGACTTGTGTGTCAATCAAAAATGTTAATTTCCCCATAATTATGCACAGAGTGAAAAGAACTTAGGAAATATTTAATATGCAGAGGCTTATCGTGATGACTGACAACTACTGTAGGAAATCCACATCCAATTCTCCTACGGAATGCAAATTCAAGACTGAGCTCAGTAAAGGGCTCTGACTCACTTAAACAACAATTTACTCTGCATTAATGAAAGAGCCTATCATATAGCATAGGAAAATTATTTCAGTTAGCCTCAAATTAGAAATATTTCAGAAGAAAAATGGCCTACTGAGTTGAGCATTAAAATATACATGAAAAGAATATCTTCAAAGAGATTAATAATCATAAATGCTGTATTCAACCTATGAATACACAGCACTCCAAGGAAAAATGCTCAGAGGTCCAGAAAAAGCAAGATTTTCAAGCTAAACAATGACTTCAGGAAATTCAAATAAGATGGTAGGTACAGATTCAGTGCCTGCAGCTCAGCAGCTAGGGCGCCAGCCACATACACCAGAGCTGGTGGGTTTAAATCCAGCCCGGGCCTGCCAAAGAACAATGACAACTACAACCAAAAAATAGCCAGGCATTGTGGGTGCCCCCAGTCCCAGCTACTTGGGAACCTGAGGCAAGAGAATGGCTTAAGCCCAAGAGTCGGAGGTTGCCGTGAGCTGTGATGCCACAGCACTCTACCCAGAATGACAGCTTGAGACTCTTGTCTCCAAGAAAAAAAAAAAAAGATGGTAGGTACAAAGCCATAATCATTCTCCCTGCTAATTAGTAATTACTATTTTCCTTTCCTCCTTCAAGTTTCCCATTTTGATAAAAAAGTGCCACTTTTTAGTCATCCCAGCTAGACACCTAGACATTTTCCTTCAGGCCTCAGTTAAATCAATCACTAAGTACCATGTTCTGTTACTCCTGAACATTTTGTAAAACCATTCCTTTCTGTCCATCCCTTTTGCCTCTTCCCTACTTCAGGTCCGTTTCTTTTGCCTGGATCATGGCACAGTTTCCTTACTGAGCTCCACCCCTTTGCTCTTGCTCACTTTCCCTTTGATTCCCCTTTTCACTACCAACAAAGTGACCTTAGACGAATCTGATCGTTACATTCTCTGTTACAAACTCTTCAGTGGTGCTAATGGCTGGCAGGGTGTGTCCAGAGCTACAGCATGACATTCAAGATATATCTTAGCTTCCATCACTTTAGGATCCAGTGATAATACTCTGTACTTTTTTCTTTTTGCAAATAAGAGTCTCACTTTGTCTCCCTGGGTAGAGTCCAGGATATCACAGCTCATAGCAACCTCCAACTCTTGGGATCAAGCAATTCTCTTGCCTCAGCCTTCCGAGTAGCTAGAACAATAGGGTCCACCACAATGCCTGGCTATTTTTAGAGCCGGGGTCTCACTCTTGCTCAGGCTGGTCTTGAACTTCTGAGCTAAAGCAATCCACCCACCTTGGCGTCCCAGAATGCTAGGATTATGGGCATGAGCCACCACCATGCCCGGCCTAATACTCCATACTTTTTATTAACTAGCAATTTCCTCCTCATTTTCTGAGGCACAGCTCCCTGGCCTCTCCAACTTTCTGAATCCTCAGGGTAGGGTAAGAGACACTCATCCTTTCACAATGCCCTGCCCATGTTACAGCATTTATCATGTTCTACCAATGCTTATGGCTTATGTATTTATGTCCTTCATCAAATTTACGAGTTCCAATAGGACAAAAATCATTTTTAGATATCTTTGTGGCCACTAAACACAGGAAGTAGTCAAGAAATTAAACTCAAAGGAGCTGTATGATAAGGAGAATAAATAAACTGAATATGTAATTCAATCAAAATGCATTTGGGTTATTATAAATAATGCATATTATAAAAAAACAGAAGGCTGCTTAAAATATGAGCTTAATCTAAAACCTTCGACTGCTATATTTAGAGCTAAATGTCTTATTACAGTTGGTAATTTGCTGAGAAAAATAAATTTTTATTTATTTACATCCTGTATCATTTTTAAAAGAATATGAGATAGTAGGGGAAGAAATCAAGGTGGTCAATGTACAATTTAAAGTAAAGATCTTTTGGAAACAACTATGTAACCATGTTTGCTTCTTCATTATAAAATATCCAATAAAGATAATTCATGAATTGGCCTTTTCTTTTCCCTCTCATGAACTGGCTTTTAAAATCTATACTGAAGGCAAGATGTAGTAACTTACACTATAATCCCAGCACTTTGGGAGGCCAACATGGGAGTACTTCTTGAGTCCAAGAGTTCAAGACCAGCCTAACCAACATAGTAAAACCCCATCTCTTTAAAAAACAACAACAAAAAAAGTTATTGGCTGGGCATGGTGGCATGTGCCTGTAGACCCAGCTACTTAAGAAGCTAAAGCAGAAGGGTAACTTGAGCCCAGGAGTTCAAGGATATAGTGAGCTGTGATGTACTCCCACCTGGGCAACAGAATAAGGCCCTATCCTCCCCTCTCCCCCCAAAAAAGAAAGAAAATAGAAACACACACACACAGTAGAACCTCTGCTAAGTTGACCACCCAAGGGACTATAACAAACTGGTCGACATACAGAGGAGGTCCAACATAAGGAAGCAGGACTACATGAGGTGCATGTCCAGTCTAAGAAAATTAAGGAGGTGGTCAACTATGGAGGTTTTTTGTATATATGAGAAAGACCTTCAGCAAAGCAGTGAAATACAACTAAAACATTTCTTCCTATGTTTATAAATAATCACTTTAATTAAGTAAAGATGCTCCTTGAACAGATTATACTAGAAAAAGTTTTTTTAAAAAATACTTTTAAATGCAACCACAGTTTTCATAATGCTTTAACAGAGTTAAAGTTGAAATGGCAAGGAAGATCAATTTAATAAGGCTGGAACATAATAGGCAGCATCTCTGCAACAAATAACTAGTGACTATTTCATTCATGCCTGTTCATCACTTAATTCATAGACACCAGAATATCACTGCTTAGTCACTGTTGGAAAGCATTAAACACTGTTCTATTGAATAGGAAGGTATGCAAAAATAATAACACAAAACAGTAACAAAACACTAAACTTGAGTATTGTCACATCTAGCTCTAGTCTTTAGTATTCAAAGTACATCGTGGGACAAGAGCATCAACATTACCTGGGAGCTTGAAAGAAATACAGTCTTTTAGGCTCCATTACAAACCTACTCAATCCAAGTCTACACCTTAACAAGATCCCCAGGTGATATTTAAGGCATATTAAAGCTTGAGAAGCACTGTTTTTGGTGATCTCCAAAATTCTCCCACATAAAAATCCTAGTTGAAAAGTAGAGAATCCTTGATCGACTCCTACCTCTAAGTGTAAAACTAAGGATTAACTTTACTGCTCTCTTTCGTGTACATTTGGATCAAAAAGACTTAAATACCACATTAGTCCTTGCCTTATAGAACATCAGATCCGCAAGCTGATACCACTGCCAACTCAGATTATTAACCAGGGCTTGGCTTCCCCTAGTGATGATACTCAGTCAGTACAGATGGAATAAGCTTGGATAGACAAAGGCAAATCAGGGCTGCTCTGAATAGCTGAATTCACACCATGAGAGTGCAAATGTGTTCAAGGATTTGGCAACTTTTAACAAGATATTATTTAAATATCATTTTATTATAAATAACACATGTCCAAAAATATAATTTCTGATCAATTTTGCACACGTAGATAAATACAAATGACTAAACCAAAGCATTCTTGTTTTAGTCCCATTGCTTCTTTTTGAGAGCCTAATTCATGTAGAAAGCTTTCAGTGGCATTTGCTACTTCAAGAGTGATGTAAAGACGTGAAAGACAAACTTCCTGTCCTAAAGAAAATGGAAGGATGAAGTGACCAATGGATCTCCAGCATGAACATGTTCAAGCCAGTCAGAGGCAGTAATCTGACCTCAGAGATAGACACACAAATTTGTAAAGTGCTAAGCCTAAAACAAGATCTCTAAGTCACAAAAGGTAATTCATGTTCCTGGAGAATATGATATAAACATAAATGACCTCAGAATCAAAGGAGATCTTTAAAATATTTCAGAGTGTAAATATGACCCAGGGTAGCAGAATGGGTACGGCGCAGTACTTTAATCTTTATAAAAATGTTCTTTTAAGAAGATTTCATCTTAGAAAGAGTGGATCTTGATTACTACTTTCTTCTCTTAGAAATCAATCTGTGAACTAAAAGATGCTGAGTTTGACCGAAACAAAAAAGATGAGGTAAGTTGTAACAGTGACTCAGTTCTCACATTTGGAACATACCAAGAGGGGCTCTCTGCCCTAAATGACTATATATCATTGGTAAACATAATCTGAGAGGAAGGGAGCAGAACATTTAGGTCAGAGTGCAAGGCAAAATCTGAACAGCATATTCACTTAGACTGAGACTGGGTATGCCAGAAATGGCAAAACCAAATACTAGAGATTTCAAAATCCTTACAAAGAACAACTCTCCCAACCTTAAAGCCAAGTAACACGTTACTTTTAATTTGTATAATATAGAGGTTATACACATTCAAATATAATTATTATTATTGGCTGTGGAGTGAGGCTATTCTCCTTAGGCCTTGAGCATCCTTGCACATTCCTGTTGGGAGTAGAGGAATGTAAGGTCCTAACCTCTCTTTATCTGTCTCAGCTCTGTGTTTGTAGCAAGTAACCCTGAGAGATAAGATAATGTTTCCCCCAGGACAAACACTGAAGCTTGCTACTTCTTGCCCCAACAGCAGTGTTTCCCCAAAACTCAATATTCTGCTACTGCAGCAGACCCACTTCAAGTAGGTGCATTCACCATGGGGCCTTTGCTATTGCCCCAGGGTAACATCAGCTTAAAAAGAGAATAAAATTCAAGATCCTGCACAGTTTGACACTAGCATACGTAAAAATCATTTGTATTATTAAGATTTATCTTACCGGATCTAAGTTCTTAAACAGCAGGATGTCTTTGCAAGCCTCTTGCAATCTATTTCTTTGATCATCAGTTTTTGGATGTATAATCTAAAAGGACACCAGATTTAAAAAACAAAACAAAACAAAGACATTAGTCAGTATCATCTTATTCACAAAGATAAAAAACTCTTCTAACAAAAACCAATAGGGAAGTTAGAAAGACTGGTGGTGCTCAAGTTCACTTCAGGTTAGTACTGAAATTCATTTTTAGATGACTAGTAACCACCAGCCCACTAAGTAAGGGAAAGTAATTCAACCTGTCAGGAGAGTGGTATACGTTCACCAATATTCACTTGAATGGCTCCCAAAAGTTTGTTCTCCTAACTTATCAAGTGCATTATGTAAAGGTCTGGGACCAGCTAGAAACTCCCAACTCCCAGCCAGCAGGGATGCACATAAAAGCACAGCAGGGGACAACAGCTCCACTGTGAAACTGGAGACTACCATCAGCACTCCACTGAGTTTAATACTCTTTTAAGATAGAACTCTTTTTTATGAAATACTCTTTTAAGATAGAACTCTTTTTTATGAAACTTGATAAACTCTCCAGAAGCAAACACGTTCTGGAATGCATATTGCATTTTTATGCACATCACAACTACCCCCAGAAAAAGTAATTTTCAGAAGGGAGCAAGCAACCATGCCCTGCCACTCCTAAAGAATGTGTGTTCCAAGGGAAAGCGAATCCTGGGAGCGCCAGGGCGCTCATCTCAGAATAAAGTCAAGGTAATGCAGGTTATGTTCAGGCTAAGTCAACAATGTTTTGCACTTTTATGCTTCTTGTCTGTCAATACTAATGAAGTCAACATTGCCTGAATGTCTGAATAATGAAACGCGTCCCTGTTTAAAAGTATGTAACTGAAAAAGAAACAAAAAATAAAGGTAGTTTTTTTAAAGTTAATAAATAAATAAATAAATAAATAAATAAATACAGTCAAGGAGAACTGCCATATTATATTCTCAATAGACTTTTATTCCCCTAGGGGACCAACGCAATGTCTCAGCAAGTGTGACTTTGCAAATCTCCAGAGTCCCTTTTGACTAGTAGAAGGCTCAACAGACTTGGATCAAAAAAGTCCATCCCTTTATGAATATTGGTAGTTCGTAACTATAAAATGAGTTAGAGAGGCAAGGGATAGTCTTAAAAGCAGCAGCCATGGGGCTAGTTTCCTAGAAACCTATCCGCCACCTTTTCCAATCCCAGTGTTCACTCAAGAGTGCCCACGTAAGTCAGGGTCCCCACCCGAGCAAGCAGAATCAGCAGCAGGGACTATATGAGATAGTCACAAACACAACACAACTCGCAACGGAAAATCTAAATCAGCACTTCAAAGCACATCAGATGGCTGAAAATCAATAAAAATCACAAGCCTTAGAAGAAGTGAGGAAATTTACAGTAGTTTAGTGTACTGTTTATAAGTCAACTGTATATATGTATGTGTACTATTTATATGTTTTATTTATATACTACATAAAAGACTATTAGCTAATGAGGGAAGACACTATGTTTTCCCCTATATGGGTAAGGCACATACAAACCTTTGTTTACTGTATGATCAATATTCATCTCAAACCAGAGCCTGAGATGACACAAGAAGACAGAAAAACTGGATCCTGGAACCTCCTAACTCACTGCTATACAGGAAATCTGGAAAAATTGGTATGAAATAAATCACACCAACCAAAATTCACTTCCTTCTCATCAAATGAGGAGGACTAGCACAACAAAACAAAACAAACAACAGGTTGTTTCACAACATCCTTCTAGAGCAGCAGCAGTTCTCAACCTGTGGGTCTATGAACCACAGGAACTGTATTAAAGGGGGCCGCGGCATTAGGAAGGTTGAAAACCACTGTCCAAGGCAATCATAAACATTTGCCTGTCGAAAGTCTATTCTCAGAAATGGCTGGGGAGATGTCAGCATTGCAAACCTCCTTGGCTCTTAATGCCAATCGAAGTCTTTTTTCTCAACCCATTCTCTAAGAAACCTTCACACGGGAGCTCAGCTTTTTCCTCCTCTCTCTCTCCTGCTACTTCTGTTCCTATCAATTAACACTTCTAAATTGTCTCTGGGCCTCAATCTTGCTGCTACGGCAGTTTGTCTGCTGGTCTGCTCCCGTTTCCTGTCTCCCTCTCCTGCTGTCACTGCACAGTAACTAGAGCCCCGTATCTATTACTGGTCTCCCTTAAATCCCACTCTTTCTTCTGGAAAAACAGAAATTGGTATGATCTCTGACATCTTGCTCCTCTGCCTTGTAACCACCTGCTAGGAAGATGCTGTCCCACTTTTCAAGACACATTTCTCCCAGCTGGACGTGGCATGATCCTACAGGGAAGATCTGCCTCTGTGTCACTAAGGCTTCAGCAATATACCCAAAGTGTGATTTTTATTATACTAGAGGCCACTTTAGTTTTCATTATATTGAGACATTTCTGAGTTCAGAATAAAAATCTTACTTGATAAAGAAACATTTAGGAAGCATAAGTATATGTTCATTTGTATAGCAAATTGTATATAAATTGCATAAACATGTGTCAGGTACTATTTTAAAGGTTTTGAAAATATTAACTCATTTTATCCTAGTAACAGAATCCATGAATCAGGTACCATTTTAGAGTTAAGAAAATGAACTTGCAGGCCAGGCGTGCTGGCTCACACCTGCAATCCTAGCACTCTGGGAGGCTGAGGCAGGTGTACTGCTTGAGTTCAGGAATTTGAGATCAGCCTGAGCAAGAGTGAGACACTGTCTCTAAAAACAGCCAGGTGTTGTGGCAGGCACCTGCAGTCCCAGCTACTCAGGAGACTGAGGCAAAAGAATCGCTTGAGCCCAAGAGTGACAGGTTGCTGTGAGCTATGATGTCATAGCACTCTACCAAGGGCAACAAAGTGAGATTCTGTCTCAAAAAAAAAAAAAAAAAAAAAAAAAAAATGAACTTCCCCTGGTAACTTCTCCAATGTCAGTCCATGAACTACAGAGCCAGGATTCATCCCAAGCAGAGTCTGTACTCTAAACCAGGGTTCAGCAAATACGTTTTTGTATGGCCTCTGGACTAAGAATATGGTCTTACAGTCTTTAATGACTGGGGGTTTAAAAAAAAAAAAAAAAAAAACACACAAAGGGTATTTCCTGACACATGAAAATTATATGAAATTCAAATTCCAAGAGTCTATAAATAAAGTTCTAAGAGAACACAGACTATTCTTTGATTTATGTACTACCTACGGCTGCTTTTAAGCTACAACAGCAGAGCTGAGTAGTTGCAAGTAGGATCTTATGATTACCCCTACCAAAGCCTAAAAATATTTACCCTCTAAAATTAATGCATTTTTCAGTAAAAAAAAAAAAAAAACAAACATTTTCTGAAAAACATTTGCCAACTCCTACTTTAAATTTCCACTGCCTTTCAACTTAAAAACAATTAGAAAACCAATTAATAAACAAGGTTTACTTAGACATTTTCTTTATTTTGTTAAGCAAAAAAATCTATATGCAAAGCTAAACATAATCTTTTAAAAAGTTAAATCAGAACACCCAACTTCCAACTTAACCCCTCAATGGAGGCCACCACGTCTGCTGAGAGTTAATCCCCATCCTTCCTTCTACCCCACTGCAGTCACTCAGACCAACAGGACTTGTCTTCACTGAGAACCTCAAAGCCTCCCCTCCAGTGGGCTCAGGCCAGGCCCACACAGCAGCTGCTGGAAGACGCTCCCTGCCCTCCTTCCAGCTTCACTCAGAGGCGGCCTATCCAGCCCCTCCACACGACTAGGGCCCTCGCTGTTTGGGGAGGGGTTGTTCTAATTCCTACACTGTATCACTCCCTTTAGTACTTCATATTTTGTAGTTAGCTACTAATTTACTTGCTTACTGTCTGTATCTGCCACTAGACTCTAAGCTCCAAGAGGGCAGAGACCTGTTTGTTTTGCTCACCACTGTACACCTAGCACCAGGTCAGTTATACACAGGGCATTCCAAAATAATTTTGGAGAGTAACAGAATAAAGAAATACTCTACTCTTAAATGTATCATTTCTTCTCTAACCAATCTGTACATGCTAAATGTACACAACCCTTAAATTTTCATTAACAAAATCTAATTTGTTTTTTTATTTTTTTGAGACAGAACATTAAGCTGTCGCCCTGGGTAGAGTGCTGTGGCATCACAGCTCACAGCAACCTCCAACTCCTGGGTTTAAGTGATTCTCTTCCCTCAGTCTCCCAAGTAGCTGGGACTATAGGCACCCATCACAACACCTGGCTATTTTTCAGTTATAGTTGTCACTGTTATTTGCCAGGCCTGGGCTGAATTCAAACCCACCAGCTCTGGTGTATGTAGCTGGTGCCTTAGCGGCTTGAGCTATAGGTGCCAAGCATAATTTGTTATTTTCCAAAATGAGTCTTAAGGAATTAAACTTGATATGAATCCGTATTAAAGCATAAGAACCTATTTATACTAGAGATTTTAAAAGTTGGTAACATATAGAGTCCCAGAAAAAAATGCAAAATGCCCAAAAGAAATATTACTTTCTTTCTTTTTTTTTTTTTTTGGAGACAGAATCACACTTTGTCACCCTGAGTAGAGTGTCACGGTGTTATGGCTCACAGTAACTTCAAACCCTTGGACTCAAGTGATCCTCTTGCCTCAGCCTCCCAAGCAGCTGGGCCTATAGGCACCTGCCACAACGCTCAGCCAGTTTTTCTATTTTTAGTAGAGATGGGGTCTCACTCTTGCTTAGGCTGGTCTCAAACTCCTCAGCTCAGGCAATCTACCTGCTTCAGCCTCCCAGAGTGCTAGGATTACAGGAGTGAGCCACGTGCCTAACCAGAAATGTTATTTTATCAAAATACAGTATACATTTTCCTCATGCATAGTTGCTAATATCCATCTAGATCTAACTAATTTTTAAATCATTCCCAAGGACTATGGTACAATCTGCCTTATAGTTTCTAAGGCCAAAAAAAGTAGTTTTCAATAATGTACTGTATTTAGCGGAGAGAATACTCAAGACAATTAAGAACCTAAAAGCACTTTATTATAATCATTAACATACAATTAAAACATTAATTATAAAAATTATTAAAAAAATAATTTTAAAAGGTATTAAAAGGGACAACTCTAGATGTGAATACTCAACCCACAAAGATTCCTCCTTCTCTAGGAACTGCCCTTATTTATAAAAGTTGTTCTCAAGTAGCCAAGTCTGGACTTTTTAAACCCTTTCCCTACTGGGGCTAAAGTTGGGTCTATTGCACTCCTGGGAAACTAGAATTTTAAACCAAGAGACATAGCAACAAAGAGACTGGTAGCTAAGTTCCTTTCAAAGGCAGTACTCCAGGCCAGCGTGGTGGCTCATGCCTATAATCCTAGCACTCTAGGAGGCAGAGGCAGGAGGATGGCTTGAGGCCAGGAGTTTGGGACCAGCCCAAGCAAGAGCAAGAGCTCCTCTCTACTAAAAACAGAAACATTAGCTGGGCATGGTGATGTGTGCCTCTAGTCCCAGCTACTTGGGAGGCTGAGTCAGGAAGACTGCTTGAACCTGGAAGTTTGAGCAAGACAGACGCCACAGCACTCTAGCATGGGGCAACACTGTGAGACTCTATCTAAAACAAAAAAGACAATACTCCACCCTTGCTCTAGAAGGACCAGACATGGGCTGATTCTACCCTGCTAGCTATAGCTTGATTTTTGAATTCTTTCTATAATTCTGTAAGATCTCCAAGCATCTGTCCAATGACCCCTGTCCAGTATTTTCGTTTTTGTGTTTATTTCAATGTGATTAGATTCTTTTATTCAGCTAAGTAAATCTTACTTGGTACAGCCTCCTCAACAAAACTGTTAGAAATTAGTTGAAGAAACACGGGATCTATCTCATGGATTGTATGGTAGCTGAAATTCCTCTCACAGTCTAACAGTTTTTGAGTCAATGAGATGCTACATATTTGTTTTTTAAGTGTATTGTTAAATGCTCTTTTAGATTTTTTACTAAATTTAAACCACCTCACCCTACTTAATATTAAATTTTATCATATCCATTTATACACCAATATAAAGAATGTGTGTAATCTTTGAAGTCACACATTATTGTTTCTGCTAGACACATAAATACAACATATAATATGCAAGGGTTAGTGTTTCAGATTACACAGAGTGATGACTGCGTGTCACAGATTAGCAAAAACACCTTGATCCTAAGGCAACAGAATTTCCAGGCGAGGATTAATGAGCTTCATGTGTTCTAGTACTGGGAAATGAGTCCCTGTTGCTGGGAATCCCCATGCAGGAGTAAGATCTTGTGTTGTCAGTCTCCTGATCTTTCTACCACTCAATTTCACATGTATTCCAGGGAGCCCAACCATGTAATGGTTTGGGGACATGGCATCTGCCTTTCAATATGAAAACTCAATCTTACTGAAGTATCTTTCAGAGCTACAGAAATAGATTTTGGCTTGTTTGTTTTTTATTGCAACAGGGTCTCATTCTGCTGCCCAGGCTAGAGTGCATGCATCATCATAGCTCACTTCAACCGCAAACTCTTGGTTCAAGGGACTCAGCCTCCCAAGTAGCTAGGACTACAGACATGCTACCACACCTGGTCAATTTTTCTACTTTTTGTACAGACCAGGTATTGCTCTTGCTCAGGCTAAGTTTAAGCCACCTTCCTGCCTCAGCCTGTGAGAGTGCTAGGATTACAGGAATAAGCCACTGCACCCAGCCACAGAAATAGATTTTTGTTTATACTCTGTAAGGCTGAAGAGACAAGCGGGACTTTTGCAAAGTATGCATTCAAAAAAAAAAAAAAAAAAAAAAAGGTAGATTATTATTTTCCTTTTCCAGGCACAGCAATCTCTTATTTACTTCACTCTTTACTGAATAAATAAATAATAGGAGAACTGAGTTAAAGACCACAGCTTAAAACCCCCTTCAAACCAAACAGGTCAAATCCTTACAAAAACATTAGGGCCTCTAAGAAGTTAGCTGCTGAGCAAACCATCAAGACGCATAGACTTAAAAAATAAATAACTGCTATACTGACATGCTGGATATGATTAGACTGTGATTTATTTGTTTCAGAATAAACTTCTTTTGTTATAAATTAGTAGGAGAAGAAGGTCTTTCCCAGTATTTTCCTTTACTAGAAATACTAAGAAAAAAAAAAAACCTTACCATCACGAGAAAGACAGAGAAAACATTTTTTAATTTCCAGAATGTACTTTTGCAAAAGAAATAAAACCATAACTACAGTGAGCATGGATGTTCATCTCTCTTTTTACCCAAAGAGAAATACTCACTGGATAAAAATAATTCTGCACCACATAGGCTTTGGGAGATGAAACTGGAAAAAGAAGTAGTCAAAACAATGCCAGTATGTCTCCTGTTAACCTGGATGCCTGTTGAGAACTTTTCTATTATTGCCTCCTATACACATCGACTTAAAATTCATTTAGCAATTTACATACCCTGGAATCTGCGTCATCTTCTTCTTCATCAGGATTATAAGCTTCTGCACATACTAGAAATATAAAAATGGACATTTTAAAGAGTCTTTCACCAAAAGCCTTATTGTAATAAATACATCTTTAAAAATTAATGAACAAAAAGAGTACCATGGGGCAAAAAAAAAAAAAAAATGTAATTCACCTCATCCAGGGCAAGCATTCTACCTCTCAAAACTGGTTTCATATTTTAATTTGTAAGGAATTTCTTAAAATATAAAGCTGTGTTTTAAAAGACTGACAATAAAAAAAAAAAAACACTGACATTTGCCTTTTTACTTTCTCCTAATTAGAGAAACATAGCTTAAATCCTTTTGTCTTCATTTCCAAGCCATAGAAATGCATAAAATATAAACATTACCTAAAAGAACAGAATCAAAAAGTCTAAGTCTGTCATGAAATGATCCACTTAATCATATAGTTATGAATAACTTTCATAAATTATCCATAATCCAATCTTCCAGGAACAAACATTATTAGCATTTTGCACATTCCTGTCCAATTTTTTCCTGAGTTGAGTGTATACTGCATATGCAATTTTAAAACTTACTTTTTTTCATTTAACATTATAAGAATGTCTCATCATCAGAAACATTTTGTTTATTTGTTTTCTTTCTTTTGAGACACAGTCTCACTCTGTAGCCTTCAGTAGAGTGCTGTGGCATTATAGTCAAACAGCAACCTCAAATTCCTGCACCCAAGTGATTCTCTGGTCTCAGCCTCCCAAGTAGCTGGGACTACATCACCCTACTATTTTTAGAAATGGGATCTTGCTCTTGCTCAGGCTGGTCTCAAACTCCTGAACTCAAGCAATCCGCCCATCTTGGCCTCCCAAAGTGCTGGATTACAGGTGTGAGCCACCATGCCCAGCCTAGAAATATTTTGTTAATACAATAGATCCTCTGTCACTTGACCACCCATGGGACTGTTAACAAGCTGGTCAACATATGGAGGTGGCCAACATAAGGAACTAGGTCTACTGTACTGATAGGTACATGTCGCGTATGTCTGGTCTATGAAAACAGGTCCACTTTAGGAACTGGTCAACTATGGAGGTTCCAGTGTTTGTTTTAAGGACTGATCACTTAGCAGGCTTTCATTAAAGAACTCTGCAATAAACATCTTCATACATATTTATTTATACTTCAGATTATGATGCAGGCATTATTCTCAAATGTTATTTTGGGAGACTAAAAGGTACAAGTTTTCAAGGCATATTTATCACCATGTTTCTTTCCAAAAGGGTGGTATCCATCCATTGTCCTACAAAAGAATACGTAAAAAGGTTCCTTTTTACATACAGTATAACTGTTCAACAGAACTGGATGTTCTTGCTTAAAATCATTGCCAATTTAAACAAATAAAAGATTTAAATTATTAAAAATTATGAAATTTGTACACTTTTCAAATGTTACAGGCTGACTAGTGCTCCCTCTGTTCTTACCTACAAGAAACACTTGATTTTCTGTTTGATATACAACAATTTATTAACACCACTTTATCTGTCATATTACTCACATTTTATCCAAACTGATTTTTATGACTACAAAGTTCTTACATATTATAAATGTTTGTCTATTTTTAATATAGTGACATATCAGGGAAGAAAATCCCCCAAAAGTACTTCTGCTTTTGAGCTTGGAAACTCTATTCTTATTTGCAAATCTGAAGATTTGTTACTTCTCTTTCTTTCAGTTCTTTTTAAGGTGGACTTTGTACATTTATCTTTAACCCATATTGAGTTTATTCTGGCACAGATATGAAAGTATAAAGAACAAAGGCTGAACGAAAAGCTAACAAATGTCTTCCCAGGGGCCTCAGAATGACATCAATAATATTATCATCACTAGTATCATTGTTTTCACTATTATTACAAAAATCTATGTTTTCTTTTCTCCAAGTACTATTTTATACACCTAGATCAGTGGTTCTTAACCAGGTCCAATTTTGCAAACCACAGAAGACACCTGGCAATGTCTGGCGATGTTTCAAACGTAATATCTGTGGGGAGCTGGGGGTAGCTACTGGCACGGAATGGGTACAGGTCAAGGGTGCTGCTGAACATCCCACAGGGCACAGGACAGCCCCAAGCCATCCCTGCCCCCCATCCTGCACAAAAGACTATCTAGCCCCAAATGTCAACAGCACTGAGGCTGAGAAACTCTGACCGAGGGCACAGTATCTCATTCAGTCTCACCACCACCCTAAGGTAGATGTTAATGTCATCATTTGACAAATGAAAGGGGGGCACTGGGAGACCAAGGTCACACATGTGGTAGACGGCAAGACCCTGAGTGGATCCCTGGATTATCTGTCTTGACTCCAGAGCCCTTCCTCTTAACCACTGTTCCACACTGGGCTACTTTGCTGAATTCACCAGCACATCCCTGGCCTTCAGCCTTCCGTATCAGAAGCCTAACAGAAGCACACTGATGTCACAGGGCCGGCTCACACTAATGAGCTTCACTGAAGTACACAGCCAGGACGCCAGGGTAGTAACTGACTTCCTGAAGGAAGGATGTGTCAGCCTGACCAGCCAGACTTCCCCCAGAAGCAGCCACACCACAATTAAAATGTTGCCTGATGAGCAGGAAAGGGGAAAAAAGAAAGTCTGTCAAGTAAATGGAATGTTGAATGGCATCGCTCTGGACATCCTAAAGCATCCATATGCACAATACAGACGGTCCTGAAATATGGCTGGAACAGCCGAATTGGGTTGACCGCAACCCTCCCCAGGGCCTGAGGACTATTTCTAAGCCTGCCTCTGTAACTTTCTGTCTCCAGGTATGCCCAACCTCAAAGGCAGGACTGCTACTTAATTTGTAAGGCCCAATGCAAGAAGAAAGCATGTGGGCCCCAAATTCAAAAATTGAGGAGTTTCCAGAGGGCAACAACAGCACAACTTCAAACCAACCTCAGGGCCCTTGAAGGGCCCATGAAGTGAAGGATGGACACATTCAATATGGAGACACAGTAAGTAAGATACATGTTTCCTGAAGGTAATTTGTTATATCTATATCCCCTTAGACCCATTAGTATTGATTTTAAATTTTAATTCACAGAATGCAAAACTAATTCTCTAATTTCTAAGTTTCTAGTCCCTAACTCCTTACTAAAAGACATATAAAAATCTATTATTTTTACAAATAGCTCATCAGTTATGGTAGTATTATGTATTATTACTTAACACCTGGATTTGTGATACACACTTTATTACATAGTATGTTTGTCTGTTTCTGAGATGTTCCATTAAACTTATTGTGTCGATATTACAAGAATTTTGTTCTTGGCATTCAAGGTGCAAATGTTTCACTACATTAGAATTGATCTACCATCACCTCCTGTAGTCAAATCAAAGTAAAGCACCTGCAATTCTGTAGAGTTGTCCTAGCGTCTTACAGTAGTGATTCCCCAACCTTTTTGGCCCCTGGCACTGGGTTTCATGGAAGGCGATTTTTCCATGGACCTGGGTGGGGGTCAAAGTTGGGGGGCATCTGACAGGAGGCGGAGCTCAGGTAGTGATGCAAGTGATGGGAAAAGTTTGTACGTACAGACAAAGCTTCGCTGGCCCACCACTCACCTCTTGCTGTGTGGGCTGGTTCCTAACAGGCCATGGACTGCTACTGGTCTGCTACCCAGGGACTAAGGATGGAAGCTCTAACTAGAACTCCCTCCACATTCTCCTTTCTAAGCCACCCCTTCTCTCCAGCCCCAACTAAAAAGTAAGATCAAGAGTCACATCTTGGCCTCTCACCTACACAGAACTAATTCAGGAAACTCTACTTCTGTGCTCCTCCTTTTCACTCCCCTAGCAACTCTCCCAATACAGTGAGAAGAACTCATTATTATTACTAACCATACTATAATACCTCCAAAGATGTTATGATCTGCTTGCCCCTCCAGGAGGGAGCTTGTAGCCCCCCCAGGGACTGACTGTGTGCTCTTGCTCATGTTTACATTTCCCTGGAATTGGCCGGACACACTGCCTACCTCAATGCCCTTTTTTTTTTTGGGGGGGGGGGGTAAATGAATGATTGATGAACAAATAAACTTACAAGGTCCTTGAGGGCAGAGATGATGTCTCCTTTTAATATCTCAGGGTAGTATACCTGTACTACAGACTAAAACACATGTTGCATGAATGAATGAAAAAACTGCTTTGTGTTAGAATGCCCTGCACTATTTGTCCAAGAAATGAGGACAGAGAGGAAGAGAAAAAAATAAGAGCCTTTTGTCTTCTTCACCAAAAGGTCTGGCACAAAGATTAGGAGCTCAGTAAATATTTGTATAGCAAATAAATGAATGAAAGGCTCTATACCTGGATGGCCAAAGCACCACCCTCCAGATAACTGGTATTGCCTCATATTTTTTCTGGCATGAATTTGCCCCATGCCGCCCAGACAATCTGAAATTTACCTTGAAACTACATACTGCATTTTTGTTTTTATGTTTAGCAATTGAATACGGATGAGGGGCAGAGCCATATTCTTTAAGCAAACCCTGTATTAAGTCTTCCCTCGTTGTGGTGCATACATGTGTTTGGATACTATACTGACTGTCAAGAATGGTCCAAGAACTCCAGCAGATTCCCCCACTGCAGACCGAGTAATACCCACTGGTGTAGTCAGACAACTGCATGACAGAACAGGAAAAAAGCACTATGTTAACTTGGCATTTTGTGGGACTTGGCCTTCAATCTTTTTATGCACCACATATACGGTGTGATAGATAAGGGGTTATACCAACTCCCAGGGTTTTTCACCAAGAGTCCCCTACACTTGTGGCTAATGTTTAAAAATTAGTACAGTCAAAACAACTATGCACTGGACAAGTATACATAACCCATATTATCATCCTTGCTAACAAGGAAAAAAGGAACCAGACTCAACTCCAGGAGTCACTGGGTCCTTGGCTCTGACAGAGTCCTGCATAAAGTATACCCTCAATAAATCTCGCTGAAGGAATAAAAGGCAAATAAATACAGCCAGTATAGACAACTGTGCAGTTCAGAGGCTTCAGTATAGAAAGACTGACTTCTATAAATAATATAAAAGTTCATTTGCCAATGTTCTCAGTACACTAAGATTTTAGCACACTTATTTAAATAATAATCAGCTTAAAATAAAGCCATAATTATAAAAGCACAGGTGTATTAGAAAACAAAGTTCTGACTCAATATAGTTAAACTTAGCCTATTGAAGTGGAAATGCCTGCCCACAAAGGGGAAAAGTTTATCTTTCACTAATATGAGTTAAGGCATGCATTCTCAACCAAGAAAAGTGGTTTTTAGGGGGCAAAAACCTTCTTCCTTCTTGTTTTTTGTATAAAGCACAGATAACACGTTCAAAACGTAGACAGGTAACACAGTATGACTATGGTAGCAAAATCTCAATGGAGGCAGTGAAGGGAAAAAAGTCTAAAAAGACTCGGGATGGGGGTGATAAGGAGAAAAAGATTGAGTAACACCAGTATAAGGATGTCACTTAGCCTAACCAGTTACAGCTAAGTTAGGAAAAGAGGCATGGGGACAAGTTAATGGGCTTTTCCCTCTCCCATTCATTATATTTCTGCTCAAGTAATTTGGCATAGACCTGTTCTCAATTCACTAACAATGATCTCAAATTTGAATTCACAGAGCAAAGGCATTTGGAAAACATGCCCAAAATACAGAAGTTTCACAGTTTGATCCCAAATCACATTCAAGCAAAAGGCTCCACAGAAAGCCTTACTAATTCATTAAAAAAATACTTTTGAAATGATGACACAAACCATATATATGGGTGTGTGCATACACATTCTTTTGTTGTTACACATTGTATGTAACATATAACCTGCTTTGTCTATATATTTTAAATATCATATGTACTATAGATAAAACATTTAGGTGTGTGTATATACATTCTTTTGTTGTTTTACATTGTATGTAATGTATAACCTGCTTTGTGTATTTTAAATATCATATGTACTATGTAAAAAATATTCATAGAACTCTTTAGTTTAGAAAGCAAGACAAAAATAGAATGAGCATGACGTCAGTGCCACAATGAAGGTATGCACGAAACGCCACGGGAGCAGAGAGAGCAGGAACCAGCCGCTCAGAAGACAGACAGCAGCTTCACAGTAAAGGAGACGCCCCAGATGGTTAATGAAGAGTGGGAAGAAGTGCATTCAGAAAAGAAGAGGTTCTTCTGTCCCTGCTGTATTCCTAGCACCTGAATAGTGATTAGCCCTCTGTAAATGTTAATAAAAATGGCTGAAGAAATTGTTACTCTCATTGGTGGGAAATGTATTATTACCATCTTCCTTGCCTTCATACATACAGACACTGTATGTGTTAGGTTAGACTGGCTTACACGACACTAGCAATACAATACTTAATACAATGTAAGTTAATTTCTTTCTTACACAATATGACCATCTCAGGACAGTGGATACTCTGTGCCACCATGGAGTCCTTACTGGGGGCTGCAAGCTGATGAAGCCTATATGACTGGGAATGTCACCAGTCCCGAAGGCAGGGGCTCCTAAAGCTTCTGCCTGGAAGTCATATATCCCTCTTCTGTCATATATCACATTTTACTGGACAAGTAACATGGTCATTCCTAACTTCAAGGAGAAGGGGAAGTGCAATATTACCATGACCTTAGAAGGCAAGAGAACCAGAGTTTTGTGAACAGTTCAGATGACTATCAAAAAACCCATGTGATGGCCCTAATCAAGTGTCTCTATCTCTCTCCCTCTCTCATACACACAAATACACACACACACACACAAGCTTAGAAGGCGAATGGGAGGGAGGATTAAAATTAACCTCATGTACACAGCTATGATTTAACAATAAAATTAAAAAAAAAAAAAATAGGGGCCATCTCATAAACTCTGAACAGAATCCTTATGATGTCCTTAAAACTGTCTTTCAAATTTGAATCAAATATTTAGTTATTTAATATACAGTACCTCTGTATGCTGACCACCCAAGGGACTGTAACAAACTGTTCAACATACAGAGGTGGTCACCATAAGGAACTAGGCCTGCTGTACTGATATGTACCTGTAGTGCATGTCCGGTCTATGGAAATTAGGTCAACTTAAAGAGGTGGTCACTGTAGGGAGATGGTCAACTATGGAGGCTCTACTACACCACTTACATAAATATTTAATTCCCAAATTAGCTATATTCATGTCAGCAGAATTTTACTATAAAAACTTTTAGCTATATAACCCTGTCTTGGTAAAAAGATAGAAACATACTTTGCATGTAATCCAGAATGTTCTGCCTCTCCCCAAGGTTATCAATGAAACTTTAAGAATCAGCTGTTCATAAACCACCTTCTAGTTTTCTATAAAATTCTTTCTTAAACCATCATTCAGGTAGGTTCCAAAATCACCCCAGATATGTAATGACCAATCCTAAAAATTCTTAATAAAATTTTTCCTGTTATTTCCAATATATGACGTTCTAGTGTCTCCTAAACATTTTAGAGATTTTAAATATTTTACTCAATTGCTGTGATTTATGATAAAACCATGAATTTTGTTGCCCTTTTATAGGAAAAATATTTAAAATAAATCTCAAAAATTGACTAATTCCTTTTTACCTTTTTAGGTTCTAAAAACAATTTTCCTTCACATGTATACCATTCCTCTTTAAGTGACTACAGAATCAAGAACCATTCACACCTAACCTATAAACATAATGTTCAGGATGCTATTTTTGGCAGAAGAGGCATATATGTAAACTACATACATGAGCAGCAACTCAGAGCTTCAAACAAAAAAGAATTTGTTCATCATTTGCTATTTTCCTATTATTAAAGTTATAGATGCTAAAACCTTCTCTAATCTGATTTTTAAAAACATAAATTTTTCTTCCAAAATGCCCCTTGAGGCGGCCTCTGTGGCTCAAAGGAGTAGCGCGCTGGCCCCATATGCCAGAGGTGGGGGGTTCAAACCCAGCCTCGGCCAAAAACTGCAAAAAAAAAAAAATGCTCCTAAGGAAAAAAACAAAACCCTAATTATATCAGAACCCACATGTATTTTGAAAGTGAATTTTTATTCTAGATTTGGTTTTCTAAGAGTTTAAAATTTTAGTGTGTGTACTCAATCACTGGATCTATCCCGAGTATAGTTTCTATCTGCTAGGACCTCTGTATCATTTTTTAAAAAATGATTAACTTGGCTCCAACACCTGTAGCTCAGTGGGTAGGGCACCGGCCATATACACTGAGGCTGGCGGGTTCAAACCTGGCCTGGGCCAGTTAAACAACAATGACAACTACAACAAAAAGCCGGGCATCGTGGCAGATGCCTGTAGTCCCAGCTACTTGGGAAGCTGAGGTAAATGAATTGCTTAAGCCCAAGAGTTTGAAGTTGCTGTGAGCTGTGACGCCACAGCACCCTACTGAGGGTGACATAGTGAGACTCTGTCTCAAAAAAAAAAAAAAAAAAAAAAGAGTAACTTATTTATATCATGCTACAATTAAGAAGACATAACAGCCAATAGGTTTACAGAAGAATCCTACCCATATGGAATGTGGGATAGGCTGTAACATTGTACATATTCTACCCTTGGTATGTCATGAGTAACCTGTGGGATTCTGAGAAAGGAGGGAACACCCTGGGGACATTTCCTGCTGTAGCTGAAGAGTAAAAATAAAAAAATGACCAAGGGTAAGATAACAGATACAATAAACATAGCCAAAGAAAAATTCTGAGGAGATTATGTTTGGATAACCATTGATTTTTTTTTAAGCCCATGTATGTTCTTGTTACTAATCATTAGAATTCCTCAATGCTAATCTCCAAAGCTATTAAGTAACAGTAACAGTGGATCAATTTGTACCAGAAGACAGTACTAGAAGGGAAATTATATTTGCCCTTTGCTGAAAATGGTCTAATAAGGATTTCTGAGCATGACAGTTGATGAATATTATGGATTTTAAGAAATTTAATAGTCAAGGAGAAATAAAAGAATTCTGATCCTCTGGGTAAAAAGCCAACAAATAGCTTCCCAAGAGCTTGTGCAAACACTTTAATTGTTCAGATAACATAAGCATCCCTTGGCACTTATCTGGGTCTGAGACTTTGAATCACATTAAAGTAATCAAAATATATTTATACTGAATGATAAAGCCATATTTCTTATAATACATTTTTGCCCGCAGATATAGCAGATCTAGGGATACTTCAAGCTTCTGAATATTTTTATCTTATTTTTATTCACTTACTATTTTTGAGATCAATGCTGCCTAGCATTCACATGTCATAACAGGGAAGAGACACACTACTGTGATTCTTCTAAATTATTAATAAATTTTCAGAACAAATGCCATTTGACCAGACAGTTTTAGGATGTAAAATCTGGACTTAAATACAGTCGGAATTATAGGAAAATAGTTTAGTCAATTCCTGGCTTCCAAATTTAGTACTAAAATTATCAAATATGAGCCCACGAGGAACATACTTCAGTCAAGCCTGTCCATGTGATTATCAGAAGTCTGGTAAGAAGTTTGATGCTACTGAATATGACCAAATTGTGATAGAACAATGCAAATGAATATCCAAAGACTCAAAATATAGAATACATATTTATAAGAAAATATAATTCAATCTGGTCTACTCATTAAAATCAAAAGAAATTAATCCTTACAACCTAGTAGAATTTTCTTCTTGAAGAAAATAAAAGCTCCAGGCTCAGCGCCCATAGCTCAGTGGCTAGGGCACGGGCCACATACACCAGGGCTAGAGGGTTCGAACCTGGCCTGGGCCAGCTAAACAGCAATGACAACTACAACAAAAAAATACCTGGGCATCATGGTGAGCACCTTAGCCCCAGCTACTTGGGAGTCTGAGGCAAGAGAATCACTTAAGCCCAAAGGGTTGAGGCTGCTGTGAGCTGTGATGCCACAGCACTCTACTGAGGGCGGGCAATATAATGAGACTCTGTCTCAAAAAAAAAAAAAAAAAAAAAAAGAGAAGAGAAGAGAAGAGCTCCACTTCCATTTTTTAAAGGGGAACTCACCAGACTTTCTTCATGTGTATTTTATATGGGTTTAAACCATGTGCCTGTCTTGTAAACAATGAAAAATAAAAATAAAAAATCTAATGAGATTCAGTGATCATTTTTCTGTATCATTAGACAGTCCTGTAAAACATAATTTTTAAATGGCTTCATAGATATCAATAGTATATATGGATATTTATCTTAATTTACTGTTTATTACTGGGAATTTAGATTTCTTCTCTTTTTTAACTGTAATTTCTTCAGGTTAAGATCTGAATCAAGATTTGTGAGGTAATAATGACAAATTTAAATAAATTTTTTGATTAAAAAGAAAAATTGTATGATATAAAGATATAACAAAAGAGACATAGAAATAAAATAAACTAAAATAATAAAACATTTTAAGTCTAAAAAATTAGAAAAGTTTCTTTTTTTAATAAAAGCCAGTATTAAAAGGGATGCATGGTGGGAGGGCCAGCGGGAGGGAGGGCATTTGGTGGGACCTCACCTAATGTGCACAGTGCAAGGCTACATGTCAAAACTATTAAGAGTAGAATATAAAAGTCCTAAATAAGTAAGTGAGGTGAAGGTTAGGTTAACCAGTTTGATGTAAACATTCCAAACTGTATATAAAGTCATCACATTGTACCCCATAAATGCATTAACGTACACAGTTATGATTTAATAAAAAATAAATTAATTAAAAGATAGTTCATTTAAAAGGGGGGGGGATGCATCGTTAGAATGGACCTCCTCATGCACTACTGGTGAAACTCTAAATTGGGGGTGGGAATGGGAATGCAGGGGTCAGTTTAGAAATACTACAAGCTTTGAAAATGTCTTCATGCCCAATTTAGTAAGTGCTTATCAAGTAATTTGATCTGACGAAATGACAGGTAAAAAAGGGAAGAAATTCAAATTCCCAGCAATAAACAAATAAAATACATATCTGTAAATACTACTGACATCTATAAAGCCATTTAAAATATTTGATAAAAATAGCTGAAGAAAAATGTTCACCAAATTTTATTGGTATTTCTTTTTTCCTTTTTTTAAAGCCTGTTTCAAGATACATTTGAACCCACAGAATATATGCATGAAAAAAGTCTGGTAGGGTAGACATCAAAGTTCTTGTGGTGGTTATTCTTGGTAGTATGATTATAAGGAGTCTTATTTTGCTATTTGCACAGTCCTAGGTTTTACTCATTTCATCAAAAAATGTACTATGTTTTATAATCAGACAAAAGGATTTTTTAAACAGGTGATTGTAAAACTCCCTTAAACATTCACATCTCAAAAAAGAGGTAACTGTAAAACTCCCTAAAACATTCATATCTCAAATGTAAAAAGAGATGAAACATAAAAAAGCTTTCTTGTTAATAATCAGTCTTTCTTTCAACTGCATCTAATCCCTTTGCAAAAATACTTTTATATTTAATGCTTCCTAAAAACATAGTTTCTGCAATTAACAAAATCAAGGTACTAAAGTTTTTAGAAAATAGTTACGAAAAATATCTCATTAACAATGCTAAAGTAAAACTATTTATAATAAAAATAAAAACATTCACATAAAAAAATACTGAACCAATGTCTATCTTAGTCATGTAATAATATAGTTTCCTCTATACCGTAAGTACTTACAAACCGTCTTTTCAGTTACCGTAGAGCCTCAACTCCAAGAGGCAATGAGAAATGAAACAATGCCATTAAAAAATTAAAGAAAAGGAATTTTAAAAATCTGGGTTCTGGAAATCAACCAAAGACATTTCTAAATGAAAAAACTACTAGTTTCAAGTTGGAACAGTAGGAGCCTAGGGCTTTCCTGCCCAGGGTTGCTATCCCTCATCCCCAGCTTGATGGGCATGGGAGTCTACCAGCTTTGTTGCAAGAGGACAAAAACTTGATCAAGAAAACACAAGAAGTGAACAAAAAATCCTGCCCAGCAGCACTGTTGCTTACAGCCACCTGAGTAAGAGACAAGCAGGAAAACTAGAAGTTCAGATAGCCCAAGGCAACTTTGGTTGCAGCAAACAGACCAGCAAAGTAACCAGAAATGTTAACAGAAAATGAGATGATCACAGAGGCACAAGATAAACTCTCCAAGTATTGATGGTTATTTGGAAGGCTGTGTGGGTAAGCAGAAGAAAGTGGACAGGGCCCATGCCATCCACAAATCTCTAGCTGGGCATAAGACTGTGGCACACTCAGAGGACACATGAGATGGCTTAGCAGAAAATAAAAACTGGGCATACCTGAAAACTGCCTGAAAGCTGAATATGCTCCTCAACTCACACAAGATCCAGTAACTCTGACCAGTCGATCATGCAGAACACAGAGGCTAACCCAGAGAAACCAGGGTTAAAAATAAAAACAAACAAAAAGCAGAGTCACTAACAGTCGCATACTATGGCACAGACAGAGCACCCAGATTTAGCATGGGCAAGTTACTAAAAGCAAAAAAGCAACAGCCAGGAAAGAGAGGACATCAGAATGCAGAACTACTATAAACAATAATCTAAAATGTCCAATTCTCAGCAACTTACAAGGCAAGCAAAGAAAGAAGTGTGACCCATACACTAGTAAAAGCAATCAGTAGAAATCGTCTCTGACTGGGTCCAGTTGTTAAACTTAGCAACGAATTCAAGATGCCGATCATAATAAGTATGTTC
Source organism: Loris lydekkerianus (assembly GCA_963574355.1). NCBI lineage: Eukaryota > Metazoa > Chordata > Mammalia > Primates > Lorisidae > Loris > Loris lydekkerianus. The sequence goes on along the minus strand of CAUYPK010094703.1, from coordinate 25,929 downwards.
CAAGAGCTAAAGGAACTATGTTTAACCAATTAAGGATTATTAACAATAACTCAACAAATACAGGATCTCAATAAAGAGATAAAAATTATAACAAGAAGAACCAAATGGACATTCTGAAGTTGAATAATATAATAACTGAGACGAAAACTTCACTAGGTCAGCTCAACAGATTTGAATTGGCCAAAAAAAGGGAGAGCATCACACCTGTGAGACAACAGCAACGGCAGTTCAGCAACGGCAGTTCCATAAAAAGCAGAAACAGAGAAACAGTTAGAAAAAAATGTCAGAAACAATGGGCAACAACTTTCCAAATTTTATGGAACCAACAGTTTACAGATTCAAGAAATTTAATAAACCTCAGAACAGAATAAAGAAATCCATATATACACACATTTTAGTTAAACTGTTAAAAGTCAAAAAACCAGAGAAAAATCTTCAAAACAGTAAGAGGAACAATAAAAAAACATTAATGACTAACTTCTCATCAGAAGCAAGAGAAGCCGGAAAGCAGTACGATGGTGTATTCAAAGGGCTTGCACCACATAGAAAAATCTGTCACCCAAGAATTCTACATTTAGCAAAACTATCCTTTAAAAATGAAGGTGAAATGAATTCATGCCTGATAAAGATTGAGAGAATTTGTAGCTAGGCAAACAAGACGTTAAAGGAAGCATTTCAGCCTGAAAGCAAGTAACACCAGATAGACAAATCAACAGGAAGCAATGAAAAGCACCAAAAAAGGTAAATATTTGACCCAGGGAATGACAGAAAAATCATATATCTGATAAAGGATTAATATCTAGAATATATAAAGAACTACAACTCAACAACAGAAAAACCCAATTTAAAAATGGGCACAGGACTTAGACATTTCTCCCAAAAATGATATACAAATTGCCAACAAAGCACGTGAAAAGATGTTCAATATCACTAATCATTAGGGACATGCCAATCAAAACCACAATAAGGCTTCCTTCCCCTTCCCCTTGTTAAAAAAAAAAAAACAGAAAATAACAAATGTAAGTGTTGGTGAGGAGGAGGAAAAATTAAACTCTTGTTCACTGTGGAAAACAGTATGCAGTTTCTCAAAAAATTAAACAGAATTACTGTATGATTCAACAATTGCACGTCCAGGTATGCATAGTATACCCAAAAGAACTGAAAGCACAGACTGAAACAGATACTGCACACCCATGTTCACAGCGTCATTATTCACAACAGCCAAAGGTGGAAGCAACCCACCAACCAATGAATGAATAAACAAATGTGGTATAGACATACAATGGAAAATTATTCACTTTTAAAAAGGAAGAAAATTCTGACACAAGCTATTACATCAATGAACCTGGACGACATTACACTAAGTGAAATAAGTCAATTGCAAAAGGACAAATACTGTATGAATCTGCTCACACAAGGTGCCTAGAGCACTCAAATTCACAGAGATAGAAAGAAAGGTGGGGGAGAAAGGATGTAGGGATTGAGGTTAAGTGTTTAATGGTTATAGAGCTCCAGTTTGTAAAGGAGAAAATGTTCTGGGATGGTTGATGATAACAGTTACATAACATGAATGTACTTAATGTCACAGAACTGTATACTTAAAAATGGTTACTATGGTAAATTTTGTGTTATGTTAAAAAAATCTTAATAAATAGAAGAATTTTGTAAGTTTTTAAATCTTAAATATGTGAGTAAATATAAGACTCTAAAATACATATTTTTGCTCTTTTAATTTCTTTAGAAGACAAGATTTCATAAAGCAATAATTGTAGTAACACTGAAATGCTGGTTGGGGGCCGCTCCTAGCAGCACAGTGGGCCACCCTCATGTCCTTCCACTCCACACACACCTCAGGGAGGCAGTCTGATCATGAAATGCAGCTCTCTCTGGCAAGAGATCATCTCCGCTCAGCTGCTTCCCACACAATGCCCAGGGTGAAAGGGGTGCGGAGGACTAGAAGGGTCTATTCTGAACCTTCAGGATTCCATCCTGACCATTCCTGGGGGTGATAACCTCTGCTAGTTTCACTTTATGAAAAAAATAAATAAAAATTCGTTTTTTAATGGTTCCCCATCACATACAGAATGAAACCCAAACGCTTACCACAGCTTCCAAGGCTCCCTTCCCCGATCTGATCCAAACCTATATTTAGAACCTTTCCTCTTATAATAATATACTAAAGCCCACGTATCTCAGAACCAGTTAGACCATTCCCTATTCCCTCAACACCATATTATAATCTACATGGTCTGTTCCACCGGGAATTTATTCCTTCCACTACCCATTCTCACCAATTCAAATCCTTCTTTTTCCTCAAAACTGCTGAAATGCCACATCCTCCCCGACACTTTCTCCCAAATCAAACATGCCAGTTAGGATGAAATGTTTTCTTCTATGTAGAAACACAGACTGCACCTTATTCTTGTCTCTATTTCCGTGGAAGCTCATCCTTTATGGGGGCTAAATGCTGAACATATGAGGCAAAAATCTACAATCAATGAATGGCATTCTTGAAAATCCATAGGAATCTACTGCTGGAGACTATCACAAAGTCCCACCAGAAGTCCAAAACCAGTGGGTTTTCCACCATTAAAACTGCTTTTTCTCCTGTTGAGCACTAGAAGTTACTGCTGGCTTACATCAAAGGCGATGCTGTATGGAAAGGGGGCACCTTTAAATCCTAGACATGCTCATGCTCTCAGCCTGCAGGTTCCAAACAGGCCTGCAGTGAGAAGATTCACCTCTCCCCTCGCCTCCTGCAGGGCACAAACTCACTGAGCAGAATGCACCTACAGCTCCTCTGGGCTGCCCTCTCGGTGGGATGTGCAGGGTAGGTGACATTCATCACAATGCAACCTGGCTGTGCTGTCCCACAGCTCCCTGGTGGGAGAGTTATGGTACATACTCAGCTCCTCCAGGGCGTGGGCACAAGCTATACATTACTTAGCTTTAGCAATCTCATAGAGCGCACACAACAGTGTCTTGCAAATGTGAGCTAACAAATTATTTTTAAGTTAACTAAAGTGACAGCACAACCAACCACACACAAAACCATCTCTTCTACAGTTATTTCAGTATAATTACTCCAAAACAAACCTGCAACAAAAAACTGTCCTTTTACAAATCAGAAACCCTTACAAGTCTAGAAATAACATCCAATCTTAAACCCAATAATTTTTATTTTAAAACGCAATAATTTTGGATACTTTGAGGGAGCCAGGTGGTTGGCTGCTCTTAATGTTCTAAAGAAAATAACATCAAAAAACAGTTCATAAGATGAATGATGACAGTGACCTTTAGCCTCCCACTTTATCTCTCTGAAAATTCTGTGATATAAATGTAAAGTATTATTTCTTCTTTGTGAGTTTTACTTTAGCAGCTAGATAAACTAATATGCAAGATAATGGTCCTATCCTTTTAAAGAGAAGCAATGTTTGTATATTGTATTTTGTATAGTATTGTCGTATCTTGTCATTCTGCATTAAGTATTATTCTGTTACAGAAAAAGACACATCCAAGTGGGTCACCTGCAGTTGCATGGGCAGGTGCTGAGACAAGTGGCTCAGGGCTTGCCAGTTGTTTCGGATTTGCAGATGTGCTGGGTGAACTGCAGACGTCCCCTTAGTCTGGAAAAGAAACTCAGCTAGCCAACAGAGAGACTGCCTTGGGCTTCTTCAGGGCAAACAGTATAAATTAAGAATCAGCTAGCAGACATGATTCTAATAATTCAACATGAGCCCACCAAATCAGTCCCAAGTGAAGTGAGAGCTTCTGATCTCTGTACCATAGCAGACCCTAAATGGACAAATGAGATAACTTTCGGGGCAAGCCACAATGGCTGGGCTATTCAAAGAGAATGTCACATCAGTCTATTTTGGGTTGCGGACACTGTAAGATGTGGAGCTGTGGTGGTTGGACTCCCCACCACCTGGAGAAAGAAGCCCCCAGCAAGGAAGAGCACCAGGGGCGAAAGATGGAGAGATGGAGAGATCCCTAACAGTGTTCAAAGCCCAGTCCAGCTGCTCTCCTGCTCTTCCTGCAACCTGGTGGCTCCTTAGAACCACACCCCCACAATTATCTCAATAAATTCTGTTTTCATTCAATTGAATGCAATGCACATTTCAGTTCCTTACAGCCAAAGACAATTTAGAAGAGGAACACTGATTCGAAAAGATCAGAACAAGAGAAGTAAGACAAAAAAGGTTCAGCTTATGACCAAAAATAACTGAGACTAAAACCATAGAGTAGACATAGGTAAGGATGACAAGTTCAAACTCCAGTGGCTATTCCATGGAGTTATATCCACAAAACAGGTAATTCATGTGAGGTCTGACAATTAAGCTAATGAAATTCATCCCAGGAAAAGTACTGTATACCTCACTGCTGAATATCACTGCTCCCCTGGAAAAGCTATGCACCCAGGCCAGCGTCCAGTCCACCTTTCAAAGCAACTCTGGAACTCTTTTCTGGAATGGCCATCACAGCTAACATTATATTACCCTTGGTGTCCTGACTGTTATTAACATGTTTTCCTTTTAATATTTCCTTTATCCTCCAGTAAAGAAAAAAAGTCACAGGGACCCAGATCAGGTGAGTATGGAGGATCCTCCAATACAGTTATTTGTTTACTGGTTAAAAACTCCCACACAGACAGTGCTGTATGAGCTGGTGCATTCTTGTGATGCAAGGGCCACACCTTTCTCATGCCAACATTTTTAGTCAAGATTTTCCTGTTTCTCTATTGATGTTTTCTTGGTCTGCTATGCTTCTCACAGTCACAGCTGATGACTTTAACACACAATTCAATGAATGTTTACAATATTTTTGTTGTCAGTTCTGCTCATTACTGGACACCCTGACCTCTCTTCATCAGGGACACTTTCTCTCCCCTCCAAAAAACATTTACTCCATTTGTACACTGCCCCTTTCTTCATGACATTATTGTCATAAACTTGGACTACGAAGTCCCTGTTTTCACTTTCACTCTTGCCAGGTTTAGCAGAAAATTTACAAAAGTTTGTTCATTGCTCTAATTCCAGTTCTGACATTCTTGCCATGACAATGACATTCAGACATTTTTGTATGCATGCCATATAAAAGCATGCAATAATAATGTATGCCACTAAGCAAGACACTGCCATATGTCAACATGAACACAACTGTGAGACAGTGATACACCAAGGTCATGAAACTTCACTGAGTCCTTTGTACGGTGCTGCCAGGGTATGCGTATGGTAGCAAGTTGGTGAATTTAATAGTCAGACCCTGTAACTTGGGGACCAAGATTGGTTCTGATAGGAGTCCCTGTTATTGTTTATCGGTTTATCTATGATATAAATCAGAGAATGTAAATGATAGTCTATAAAACTGAAAGTATTCTCTTCCAATAAATTTTACTGAATGAACCAATCTACAAAATAAGTAAGGTTGGCCTCAGGCCTTTAACTTATGCTCCATGAATTTCAGAACCACTGCCTGGTATTTTTTAAATAGCTTTATTATTTTTACAAAACTGATGCATGTACCCTGCAAATAATTTTTTTTTTTTTTTTTTTTTGAGACAGAATCTCACTTTGTCATCCTCAGTAGAGTGCCATGGTGTCATAGTTCACAGCAACCTCAAACTCTTGGGCTCAAGTGATCATCTTGCCTCAGCCTCCCGAGTAGCTGGGACTACAGGAGCCAGCACAATGCCGGGCTATTTTTAGAGACGGGGACTCACTCTTGCTCAGGCTGGTCTCAAGTCCGTGAGCTCAAGAGATCTCCCGCCTCAGCCTCCCAGAGTGCTAGGATTACAGGTGGGAGCCACCTCACCTAGCCAAATAATGTTTTAACTATTAAAATTTTGCTTCACCATATGCAAAATGCTTTGAAATGTCTCTAGCTTTAGGAAAATACATGGAAACAACTTTTATTTACAGGCTGTTTATATCTAAAGACATGACTGGTGTTTAGGGTGGCCAGTTGTCTCAGTGAGGTCCCTATACTCTATTAACATACAACCTGGTTGGGAGATAAATTCATCTGCCAAGGCAAGAGTATAAATTATTATCTGTGGTAAATCTAAAATGACTCACTAACAGTACAGGCAATGATCACAGGATTCAGACAGACTGAGGCATATCCCAACTCAGTCATTTTGTCCCTATCACTCATTAATTGTGAGACTTTTACATATTACTAAGCTTATGAGTCTCAATTTTTCCCATCTGTAAAACACAGCTAGGAAGACCTACCTCATAAAGTTGCTATGATTAAACAAATAGATGACAACTGTGTAAGAATCACATGAGGAGTAAACTTTGAAAAACAATTGACATATTAGATTTAAGCTGACAAAAGATGGAGAATGAAGTTGATAAACATTCATACTTGCCTATGAATGAGAGAGTAAGGTCCAGGCCTTTGCACACAACTTTCCCTGTGCCTAGAATGTTCCCCTTTCCCCTCGTCCTCCACCCTGTTCTTTCCAGGTCTTAGCTGAGTGTCCTCTCCTTGAGTGCTACATGTCACTAACTGAGTCACCCCACAGATTCTCATCCAAGATAACTGCATAGGACACATGAGTAGGGTTTGGGCCCTTATTAAGGCTATGCTGAAGAGTCCACGTCCAAAGAGTGACTCACTAGGTTCAACCTCTGATCACTCCCTGACAGGCTGGGGGTTCTCTGAGTCAGTTATTTACCTTTTCTGTGCTTCAGTTTCCTTATCTACTACATGGAGACAATAATTGTATCTTACTCAAAAGTTGATGAGAAAATTACATGACAAAATTTAAATCAAGGAATGTTTTAGAGTACAGCAGGTAGCCACACTTGGTTGGATGAGAGGGTCTGTACTAGAGGTCATAGGAAATGGGGTTATAGGTTGAGTCTTGAGGGCCTTAAGCTGCATATCCAATTTACATATACAGACTTTCTCATATGTAATATGTAGGATGTGCCAGATGAATGAGAAGAGGAGGAAGACTAATGCAAGAGGTATAACCCAGCCTCACTCCAGCAATCTAGGTGAGTGATAACTGGAGTAGTGGCAATAGAGAAAGAAAGGAAGGAAAAGCAACCATAAAAGCCCATATAGATCCAATAACGAACTAGCTACAGGGCCAAGGTTATTAAGTGTTCTCACTAATAATTTAATTAATGGATACAGATTCTATCAAATTACAGTTTCACCATAAAACCTTATTATCACATTATATCAAGTTACTGAATATCAGAAACAAACATTTCTATGAAAAAAATGTATTAATAAATTCAAGGAATTAAGAAGAAATATCATTCTCAAAGTAGTACGAAAGTGAAATATATTAATGGCACAGAATACAGAGATATTCCAGCACAGTAATGTAATATACCCATACAAAGAAAATTTGAAAAAACTGTTATGCATTTTTTAACTCTTCTAAAATCATCTTATTTTTATGAATATTAATTGTCAATTACCTTCTAAGTATCAATTTTCTTCAACATGTGCCTAAATGCTAATTTTAAACAAAAATTAGGGGTGACTGGTGGGACTACACCTATGGGGCATCTCACAAGGGTACATGTGAAATTTGCTAAATGTAGAATACAAATGTCTTAACACACACACAAAAAAGTGAAATGCTAAGTTGAAAATGCAGAAGATATAATCACAATATGGGGGATTTTTTGTTTTGTTTTTGTTTGTTTGTTTGTTTGCAGTTGTTGGCCAGGGCTGGGTTTGAACCCGCCACCTCTGGCATATGGGGCCGGTGTCCTACTCCTTTGAGCCACAGGTTCTACCCTATGGTTTTTTTTGGGGGGTTGTGTTTTTTTTTTTAAGACAAAGAAAATAGGTTGCTATCTTAACTAAGGAAAAAAAAACAAGAACATGGAATTTTGGTGAAAAAAAAAACAAATCTCTACATGGAACTCAAATTTGGCCCCTCTACCTGTATTTATATCTTCCACAGAAAATTACTAAGAATGGAAAATGTATAGAAGGGAGGAAACCAAAAGTTAATCAGCCCTTTCCAGGGCTAGAGACGACCTAATTTAATCGCTAATTCTAACAACTTCAGGAGGTAGTACGTTCAATGCTCAGTTTATAAATGAAGACACTAAATCTCAGAGGTCACTAGAGCTAGTAATGATAGAGCACAAGGGTTCTTACTGAGATCTTTGAGATCTTTCCATAGCAACGTACAGGAATTTCTCCCTCCTCTGTTTATTCTCCCAGCTCTACATAAAAACACAGCATATTCTAGCACTCTGGGAGGTTGAGGTGGGAAGATCACCTGAGGTCAGGAGCTCAAGACCAGCTTGAGCAAGAGTAAGACGCCATCTACTAAAAACAGAAAAATTAGCCGAGCATGGTCGCACACTTCTATAGTCCCAGCTACTCAGGAGGCTGAGGTAGGAGGATTGCTTGAGCCCACGGATTTGAGGTTGCTGTGATCAAGGCTGAGGCCATGACACTCTAGCCCAAGCAACAGGGCAAGAATCATCTCCAGATTAAAAACAAAAAAAAGATAAGACACAAACCCTCCCTAGAGAATGTCCGAATTTGAATCCTGTTTCTGCCACTTGGTTGCTATGTGACCTGGGGTAAGAACTTAATCTATCAATTTCCTTACCTGTAAAATGAGAAAAATAGTACCTATTATACAGAATTGTTTTGAAGAATAAAATATTAATTTTATTATTTTAAGCACTTTGAAAAGTTTCTGGCTCATGGTAAGTCCTCAATAAATAATAACTATTATCATTATTCAAAGTGATTCTCATTGGAATTCCAGGTTCTAATTATAATTAGAATACAACTTTGCATACAAAATGTGTCCACAGCATGGCATCCAAGATCTTACATTTTCAATATACAATATGTTTCTCCCACATACTACCACCTTAACTTTTGAAGTCAAAAAGTAGGAGACAGGGCGGTGCCTGTAGCTCAAAGGAGAAAGGCGCCGGCCCCATATGCCAGAGGTGGTGGGTTCAAACCCAGCCCTGGCCAAAAACTGCAAAAAAAAAAAAAGTAGGAGAAAAGCAAGTCAGTAGGTAATGAATGAAAATGCTTTCAGGAGGGAAAATCATAAGATGTGAATAGTACAAGTGTTCTGTATGTATTTATTTCACTTTCTGCTAGATTCCCAATCTAAAATTAATCTTAAGAGGACTTATATCATCAAAATAATTACCCATTTTAGAGGTGTGTCTGTCCTCAAACGGCACAATATAGACAATATAACACTTTCCTATGCATTAAAAGTTTCACTACAATTTTATAAAAACATACTACCACATATACTCAAGTATAAGCCGAGTTTTTCCGGCACAAAATTTGTGCCGAAAAACCCGAACTCGGCACAAATTTTGTGCCGGAAAAAACTCGGCTTATACTCAAGTATATACGGTAATTATTATTATTATGGTTTTTTTTTTTTTTTTCTTGATACAGAATCTCACTCTCCTACCCTGGGTGGAGTGCCATGGCATCATAGCTCACAACCTCCTCAAACTCTTGGACTTCAGCAATCCTCTTGCATCATCCTCCCTAACAGCTGGGACTCCAGGTGCCCACCACAATACCCATTTAGTTCTTCTATTTTTAGTAGACATGGGGTCTCACTCTTGCTCAGGCTGGTTTCCAACACCTGAGCTCAAGCAATCCACCCACCTTGGACTGCCAGAGTGCTAGGATTATAGGTGTGAGCCACCGTGCCTGGTCTATGAAGACATTTTTGATCAAATCTTTTTAAACTCTTAAAAAAAGTCTTGATAGTATTAGTAATGCTACTAGCAAACATGCAGTCTCACTATACCTTCATTATCTCTTTAATCCATGTGTTAGGTATTTTTATTTTAGTTAGGTACTCTCCACACGTTTATAGATGATGAACTGAAGCTCACAATAACAACTAGGGGGCAGAAAGCCCAAGAGACTTCATCCTCACCAACAATCGAGTCTAACACCAAGAATCCCTTCTAAAAGGATCATTCAACTAAAGGAAAATCCTAACTTCATTTACCTTCCAATTGCTTATGTAATATAACCAGTGCTAATTTTTATTCAGTAAACTCTGGATTATAAACTTTTTCATTATTTTAATTCCAAAGATAGCTTTCAAATAAAAAAAAGTACTTGAAAAGCATTAAATAGTTCCCCTCATAAATGTGCTGAAGGGAAGCAAGCAGAGCTGCAGAATCTCAATAAAGTAAAAATACCAAACAGCAAGGCAACATGAGGCTAGCAAATTGTTTTTAGAAAGCCACAGAGTAGATATGGCAAGTGTTAAATTTTTGGTTTCTGCTGCAGATTACCACTCAGCAACCTGCTGAAACTCAGCACAACAGCTGGAGAGCTGCAAAATGTCCTCAGAGCACAGAAGCCCTGAGTAGTAGTACCCTAATGGAGCACCCTACATTATCCAGTGTGTCTGCCTCCCTTCTCAAAGGGGACCCATCACTTGGAATTCCATTTCCAAATATCTAAAGAGAAGGTGTTCTACCTTTTTAAAAGAAGGTCAGTAAAGATAACATTCAAAATTCCCTGAAACAGGTCTAATAATACACTTATGTAAGCTGTTTAATCTTTCAAATGACAGGCCCCTCTTTTCCACCATCCTGAAATATACTATACTATTAATCTATTTTTAATGTTTTGCCAGTTTTATTACAGTTTTCTGAGAAAAAGCAACAATAACAACAAAGTCAATGTTCTCTGGTTTTAGTAAATTATGAAATAATTAGAAAAAATAAAAATAAATACAGGTGGAAGGGCAGGGAAGAGGAACAAACTGATTCTTATTGGTAAAGCAAAGAGAAGACCTGAGTTCCTGCTTTGTTTTTTAGTTATAACATCAACTTTTAAAGTATCAGAGAGCATGAGCATGATTAGCTAGTGTAAAACACATTGTCTGGTTCACAGAGACTCAGAACCCCATGAGGGTAACATTCTGAGTCACCAGCTCCAAAGCATTTGGTTTGATCTGAGGGCTGAGGGGTGCGGGGGAGAGGCTGCCTTTACACACACCTGCTTAATAATGTTTTAAAAGGGGCATCAATTTATTTTCAAAATAAGTCTGCAAATTTATGGGAGGCTGAATTGGTTTTATCTAAAAAGCTAAAGAATGTTACATTTATAAGAAATCCCTACTTCCCCCCCCAAAAAAATGCCAATACAATGGTAAGTGGATCTAAATTTAGGGTAGGGGAGTTAGTTGTAAAAGATACACAAAATTATGTATTTTGGCCAATTAAAATTAGGTGTGATAAATTATAGGAAGAAATAACAGATAACTAATATTACGGTGTTTTTATTAGATTAAAATTTGATAAATTGAGCCTAATAACGTATATACAAGTTTAGTTGGCATTCACACTATGTGTCAGGCACTAAGCCAGTGTTTTTCAACCTTTTTTTATCTCATAGCACATACTAGAACCCATAGTCAAAGTTCCATGGCACACTTAAATTATGTTGATCAAAAATAATAGTTAAAAAAATACATTTACTGTGCTTTCAACTTTTCAAACATAATTCAATTAACGATCTTTAAAAATATTCACAGCACACCTAAAATGGCCCCAAATCCAACCCCCCTTTTACACAATACTAAAGTGCTCTTCCTGGGAAGCCGACAGAGTTAGCCTGAAGGAAAGTTTAAGTAAACATGTACAGTGAATACACTATACCCTAAAAACCATCGATCCAACTATGCCCTCTCTGCTCTCTCATCCTTAGTCGCCCACAAGATGCAAGACCCTCTGTACAACCTCCTTTCCCCCATTTCATCTCCCTCCTCCTTCAGCTTCCCCATTAGACCCTAAGTGTCTCGAGGACACACAGCATTCACTGCTGTGCCCAGCGCAGTACCCAGCAAGGGCTACTGCTCAGGAAGTATTTGCTCTACTGAACTGCTGATCTATGGATTCCTCCTGGCCACTATCACCCTCCTTATCAACACTTTCTCTACAACCTCAAATTATTCTATACCATATTTCTGACATTTTTCTGTCTTAGCTGAAACCCTGCTCTTCTCCAAGAACTGTTTTTTCCTAGAGGGTTCTGCTCCCTGCACACAGTGGGATCTGAAAGACAGTGAGAGGACTGTCAGGCTCCCACCCTGACATCCAGACCACTCCTGGGCACGCCTATGCAAACACCAGGGCTCCTCTGAGAGTCACCTGTGCAGGTGCCTCTTCCACACTTTCCTTCCCACTCGAATTTTATCATCATCACAGAAGACTTCAATGTCAAGTTGACAATCCATTTGAGAGACCATCTTCAAATTTGGGAGGGGTGTCTTAATTCCACTGAAACTTCATTTGACCTCCACTTTGGCACACTTACACATACAATAGTCAGAACAGGACAGTGGTCCTGACTGGCACACTCGACCTCTGGGATCTCACGTCCCTCTGCCACACACTTGGCCAAATCTTCCCATCTTTCCAGCACTCTCATTTCCTCAGTTCACATTGTTTTTTCTGTGACATCATCCAGAAATACACTTTGTCTCACTTCACTGACTACGAACCTCAATGTTCAGGAGAGGGAAATAGGTGAACAAACAACTACCAATATCACATGGTGTGTGACAGTAACAGAGGCATGAGTCCAGCTGTCATGCATGAATGGCATTCAGAAAGAAAATGCTGAGGGTGGGGGACAGAGCTGGGCTATGAGTCGCAGCAAAGCCAGGCAAGGGAAGTTTGTGGAGTGCTCTAGATATCAACAGGCACACTTAACAGCAGAAGTTTCTGGGGTGCTCCAGATATGAACAGGCACACTTAACAGAAGTTTGTGGGGTACTCCAGATATGAGCAGGCACATCTACAGCAGAAGTGCCAGCATGTGTACCCCAGACCCGCAGCAGCACTCCCGCTCCCCACCATTACACTATCCTAGGGGCGTCTGCACTGCAGTCTGTCCTGACAAAATGCCATGGTAGTGAAATAACAGTTGTGTTTGTTTTTTAAATAATCAGTTATTTTAGGTAAATGTGTAATTTTCCTTCATAAAAGCTTGTTCTGAGAACTTCTCTATCTCAAGTAGATCCCAGCAAGGACATGTCACCCAAGCCATGGCAGTCTACAATGAGGTAAGTACAGAGAGTAAGTGTTTAGAAACGATCTGATACTGCATGGTGGCAATTTTATATTTTACAAAAACGCTAGTCTGCAATAGATTGGGAAAACAAAAGCACAATATTGGTACTCTGCACATAGAGTTTGTGAAGTAGTGACCTAAACTGGGATCAAAATTGAAGGCAGTTGTGATAAGCTCACATATCCATTCAGTCCACTCCAGTCTGTTTTATAGATCTACCCAACTCCCCCATCCCCAGAGGCAGTAGCCGGGACACATGGGGTTTGGTGGGCTACATACTTCCCAAGCCCCTCCTTATCGACTGGCACAAATGCTGCTGAACAGTCTGAGGACCCTGTAGGATCAGCAGGCTACGCCTCATCCCACCTGCCCCGCCTGCCCCACCTGGACTATGGTCATGCTGCTTTTACTATTATCTCCCTTCCCTGGACGCTCAAAGAGAACTCTAGGGAAGAGACAATTAAGTTCAAGAGAGAATCTAATTTCTCATTAGCCTCAAGATAATCTATCAGCCTTCCTGGGCATAACAGAAAGAACAAGAGACACAATATTAGATCCTACTGGGCCCCAATTCCCACAGCCTGCTAAAGCAAGTGAGGACACGGTTTGCTGGAGCAGAATCAGGAAATCAGTGCTGCCCGGGCACAGAGGAGGAGAGGCAAGCATCTGGGGATGAGACGGGAACCGCACTTGCTCTGTTCATGAGGATTGTTTGTAATGAATCACCCGGAGAATCCATTTGAATGTAGTCTGGGCACAGAAAGCTAACACGTGTAGGAAGTAGCTAGCACTGTGTCCTGGCACCTCAGACAGCCTCTTCAGGTCCCACCCTCCATCCTCTCTTGTCACCTCCCTTGCCCAGTACCGACACTTCTGGTTTCATCCGGCTGCCTCAGTGGAACTCTATGTTTGACTCTTGACTTCAGCCTCTCCACGGATGTTGTCCTTCTGACTAACTCCACATATCAAGCTTTGCAGCCTACAAGCTACTTCTGACCCACCTAGAAACTCTATCCAAAAGTCTATCCAAAAGACACACTTGGACAATAAGCTGATACTGTGAAACCACACAGCACAGGATACCGTGCTAAGTGTTTTTCATAGATTACCTATTGTTTGATTACAGCAATAATCTTAAGAAAGAGGCATTATCCCCACATTATACCCAGAAAAATTGAACTTTAGAAAGGTTACTTGGGACACACATACTCACACAGGTTTTTAACATGCAGACCAGAGCTACTCTAACCTTGGCCTATCTGAATCCAGAGCCTATGCGGACTCTCCTACATTAACCATCTCCTTAAGTTAACTTAATTTTCAGCTCAGCACCTGTAGGTCAGTGGCTAGGGTGCCAGCCACATACACTTGAGCTGTCGGGTTCGAACCCAGCCTGAGCCTGCCAAACAACGATAAAACTACAATAAAAAAAACAGCAGGGCGTGGTGGCAGGCGCCTGTAGTCCCAGCTACTTGGGAGGCTGAGGCAAGAAAATTGCTTGCGCCCAAGAGTTTAAGGTTGCTGTGAGCTATGATGCCATTGTGCTTTACAGAGGGTAACATAGTGAGACTGTCTCAAAAAAAAAAAAAAAAGTTGACCTATTTTTTCACAGACATGTATTCATCTGTACAGTGGGCTTAGTTCTTTATACTGACCAGCTCTGTATATTGACCAGCTTGTTACAGTTTCTTGGGTTATAGAGGTACTACTATATTTTGAAGCAACGGTAAATTAAAGACAAAAGTAACTCCTAGCCTGACATCCCTACTCTGTAAGCCATGGACATTTGCAGAGGCAAAATGTACAGCAGCAAACTACAAAAATGGACTTTATACAGTAATACCAAGTAAAAACAGCTTTTAGTGATAAAGCAAAAATACTCTCTCTCCTTACATGCCCCAGAAGAATGATGTATTTCCTTCTTTTCGCTTTGTGGATGTTAAGGTATTTACCACACTACGGGTCACAGCCAGCTTCTCTGCTTTAAGCTTCATAAGGGCTGCATCTTAATCTTCTTGGCACCCCTAGCACTACACATGACACATAATAGGGAGTCAGTAAATGTGTGCTGAAAGAATTAGTGAATTAATTTGTAAAAGTAGTATTCTCCCAATATGCACTGTAGGTACTGGTAATTGCTAAGCTTGAAATGTTACCCAAAAGAAGCCTACTTCAAACAAACTACAAGGGTAACTATAATGATACTCACAAATTAGTCTGACAATATGAGAATGACCACTGGAAAAAAAAAATTTGAGCGTTCAAAGGTCTCATCATCAGATAACTTTAAAGTAGAAACAATGAACGCCAGGGCTATAAAATATTTCCAAAACAAAACAAAGAGAAGCATATGCTCTATGAATTAAGGAAGCATATGTTCCTTCAATCGGATTCAAGACAAGAACTGAACTTCCACTATTTCACTACTTTTGAGGGGACTAATCATGTTCTGTTTCAGGTGACTTCACTCAGGGTTTTTTAGTATGACATTTTACAGTGTGGGTGTATGAGTTTTAAAGACGTAATTTCACCTTTGAATTATTGTAAATGCTAGTTTTGAGAAAAGTGTAAAATTTTAGATGTTAAAAATATACTATATTCAATGTTCATGTTATAGTACAAAATTGAAGAGAGGCTAATTATATAAGAAAAGAAAATTAGCAAATTCATAATTTGGAGTTCTACTTACATATTAGAGCAAGTAATATTCAACAGTAGTCCTTGAAAGCAATACTAAATGTAAATGCAAAGATTTCACAGATGTCAATGGGGCACACTGACGGACTGTGGCTGGTCCCATGCCACCATCATAACAGGCGATAAAAGGAACCATTTCATTGTTAGGGATAACCTTCAAAACTCTGAAAAAGTAAGTTTCAAAAACTTCAAGAAGTCAATTTATGAAAGACAAGAAAACTGAGTCGTGACAATTAAATGCAATATAAAATTCTCAGATGAATCTGAATTAAGAAAAAGAAATAGGACATATTAGGACAATTGAGGAAATCTGACTCTAGACTTTATATTTTCATACATACTAGTATTGTATCAAAGCTAAATTCCTAAATTATGTAGAAGATTGCCCTTGCTCTTTGAAGATACAGCCTAAAGTATTTAGGATTCCCAAAAGACTCAGTGAAAAATAAGGATGTGTGTAAAGCGGGGAGAGAGCACGTGGATGTGACAAAATATTAACTGGAGAACCCAGATAAAGGTGCTCACTGAACTATTCTTTAAATCTTTCTACATGCATGACTTTTTTCAATACAAATTTGAGATTAAAAAATATCAGAAAGGGGTCTAACTTCAAGGTGATGAATTGTCTAAAAGACTAACTGGACATTTTTTCCCTCCACCCCAATTCAGAGACAAAACCACAAAGGAAAACCATTATAATCTTTGTTAAAAACTATAATGTGCAAACAATAAAAAAAGATGCTCATATTAAAGAATTAATATCAAATAGTGTTATAATTTTTTTTTTTTTTTTTTTGCTGACAGGATAAGGCACTAAGCTGAGGGTTTTACTACTTTGTTTTGTTTTAAACCATGTTTGAGAGAAGAGAGCTGAGCACCACCTCTCTAAGGCTAATAAATGCTGCTGGTAGCTATATTAAAACCATCTAATTTACCCCTCGCAACAAGCTTACATATAGCTGTAAAGATCCCCAACTGAAAGAAAATAAAATCAATTAAGTAAATAAAATAAAACTTACATGCAAATTCATGGAATAAACTGGAGCTCTGAACTCAAGTCTGGTGCATCGCTCTAAACCTACTACTCTTCCCATACTGATGAAGCTACAGGATGATTCCTTGCTTAAAGCTGTACTCCTAACAAATTTAGTGAGCTACTACGTCTACTAATTTTTAAGAATAATTACAACAAATGGTGTATTAATTCCATTTTTCCATCAAAAAGGATAATCTTCCAAACATGAAAGCCTATATTCTAAAATGGATTGTCTTTCTCTCATTTTCTCTCTTTTTTGAAACAGGGTCTCTCATTCTGTTGCTCAGGCTAAAACTTGAGCTCAAACAATCCTGCTTCAGGGTCCCAAAGTGTTAGGATTACAGGCGTGAGCTACCAGCCCAGTTTACTACTCGGTATTTTTAAAGGATGTACTGATAAAGAAGAGATTATTAAATTGAAATGGGTTTAAAAAGAATAAAAGCAACATTTCTTTTCCTTCTGTTTGAAAATGGGACTAGGGAGTGTTATGTCTTAAAAAAAAAAAAAGTTAGGTTATCAGGTGCTGTCAGGGTGATATCAAAGACACTGTATCTGGACTGCAGAAGGCATCTGACGGTTTTTCATGAAGCTTCATAAAGCCCAATCTAACTAATAAGTTAGGGCTCTGTCCTCCTGGCACGAATCCACACTTCCTTCCATTACTCATACTCTGCCATACCTGCTTCATGCCTTTCACCTCCTACACCACATGGAAAACTAGTTTATGAAACCCTGAAACCTCTACACACTCTGAAGTTCTATTTCAAAATACCAAGTGAAACTGATTCCTTTTACATATATACAGTAGAACCTCCAAGGCTGACCACCTCCCTACAATGACCATCTCCTTAGCTTGACCTAATGTTCATAGACTAGACATGGACACATGTATTGAATGGAAGATCCTTGTGTCGACCATATGTTGACCAGTTTTTCCTTGGTATACCACCCAAGGTCCTATAGCACAAATAGCATTATTAAAAGTGTAAAATAATCCTAAATAATCTATTTGTTAGGTGTTTTCTTAACAAAAATATGAATCTTCATAAGCCTGATAACAGGTAAAAAAGGAGAACTCTTTCGTTAAAATTACTCAGGTTTAAAATATTACACTTGGCCAGGCATGATGGTTCATCCCTGTAACCCTAGCACTCTGGGAGGCCAAGGTGGGTGGACGGCTTGAACTCAGGAGTTCAAGACCAACCTGAGCAAGAGTGAGACCCTGTCTATACTAAAAAAATAGAAAAATTATCTGAGCATTATGGTGGATGCCTGTAGTCCCAGCTACTCAGAAAGCTGAGGCAAGGGGATCACTTGAGCCTAGAAGTTTGAGGTTGCTATAAAGTAGGATAATGCCAGGGCACTCTAGCCTGGGGCAATAGATGAGACTCTGTCTCAAACAGTAAAAATAAAGATAAATAAAATAAAATATTGTACTTGATTCACATGGTATGAATATTAAAAGCCAAAAACCAGGCCAGACTGTGGTCCATGCCTATAATCCTAACACTCTGGGAGGCTGAGGCCCTCCTAACACTCTAGGAGTTCGAGATCAGCCTGAGCAAGAGCAATATACTCTGTCTCTAAAAAAAATAGGCAGGCATTGTGGTGGCACCTATATCCTAGTTACTTGAGAGGCTGAGGTAGGAGAATCACTTGAGCCCAAGAGTTTGAAGTTGCTGAGAGCTCTGATGTGACAGCTCTCTACAGAGGGTGACAAAGTGAGACTCTTATCTAAATAAATAAATAAATAAATAAATAAAATAATAAAAGCCAAAACCCCCAAAATTTAGGAAACTCAGAAGATTAGAAATATATTAATTATAACTCAAAATAATTTTTTCTCTTCTTTCAATCAACAGTGATTGAAAACACAGCAATATATATTTCATTTATTATTGTAATATATATGTAACACTGTCATAATTATTTTAAAATAATAGATAAATAAGAAATAAAAAGAATAGATAAATATGAGTAAAAAAGAAACTCTTCTACAGATTTCTGGTTTATTTTACCTGACTTAGTTTCTTTCCATAAATTACAGTTTTCACATTAAAGATGTATAGTTTAGTACTGAAAAGAAAAACAATTTCTGAAATAAACTCCATCAGAAAAATATATCTTAAGAAGTATTTTTCATTATCAAATATAATTTTCTGTATTTTGAGGAATCATTTTTATTTTCAGAAAATGTTACTTTTCTAAAAGTTATATCTCTGCCATTAACCTCATTTGTAGCCACTTAAATTAAATTAAAAAGAGTTGTAGAATGTTCTCCTTGGAGAAACTTGTAACTGTTTCTACATTCTTCTTTGCCTGAGAAGCTTTAGACAAACTATTATAAGACGTAAAATAAGAAAGTAAAAAAACATTACAGCATGTAGATGATTAAATAGATCCCATTCCTTTTTTTCTTATCCCCCTATTCTTTTGATCTAAGGTACCAAATATAATTTTACTTCCCTTGCCTAAAAGATTGAAAATGTATACAAAATGATTAGCATAGTGCCTGACCCATCAGTGTGACTCCGTAAGTTAGTTTTCTTCTTCAAATAATTGACGTTAAGATTCAATCACACTTGATAGCTCAGCTTTGGGATAAAATTGATCCCTTACTGACAGAAATATAACCTCTCATTCTACAAAAGGCATTTACAAGTTACTTTTTTTTTTTTTTTTTTTGATCACTTAAAGTAAATATGCCTAGAGTTTCCAAAAGCTCAGAATGATAAAGTACATACCATTCCCACATAGCACATTTTCCTAATTCCCATCCTATAGACCTGGTCACTACATAACGAGGGTAAATTATACCAGTAACTGCTAACAAATCAAAAATAAAATTCAACCTTAAAATATCATTAACATTAAAGCAAAGGTAGAAAGAGGTAATTTCATGAAATAAATCATGCATGTGTATTATATAAACTCCAAAGATGATTTGTTTGTGTTATTTTGTATTTCTCAATAAAATACTTCCAGTTACATATAAAAGAAAGAGTAATTTTCTTAACCCAAACATAGAAACACTTCCCTTATCTATCTTCTGAGAAGAAGGTGCTCTAAAGGGTGAATTTTCCAAATAATAGTTTATTTCAATGCCCAAACTCACTTTACTTAAACCACCTTGGACAGAATGCTCTTAACTGTGTCCCATCCTTCCTACGGGTCAAGGTAGCAGGAGTATACTGAACCTAATTTAAGCACATGTCAATGGTCTACCACTGTGACTATACATTAGATTACCAAAGTATATTTAAGACAGCAATAGCCTCCAGAACATTAACAAAGCAATTTCTTCCAATTCTAAATGGCCCCATAAGGACAAGTTCTTACATCTGCATTTTAATAATTTTCCTGCCCCTTATTTAAAACCCTATTTTTTAAAAACTCTCACTCATCATTGTTTCTAGAATGCCCTTTCACCTATCTGCCAAATCACTCCTTCCAAATTGTGGCAGATAAATCAGATAGTAATTTATCAAGAGCAAGAATAAAACAGTTTGGGATAAGAGTATCTCCACCTTTTGGCTAAGCTCAAGTGCAAAACACTTTGGGGTGAGAGTCTCCATTTAAAAAGGCACATCCGGGCGGTGCCTGTGGCTCAAAGTGGTAGGGCGCTGGCCCCATATGCCAGAGGTGGCGGGTTCAAACCCAGCCCCTGCCAAAAAAAAAAAAAAAAAAAAAAAAAAAACAAAACTAAAAAGGCACGTGCGTGTCACTTTAAGTTTAGCCACTCTGAACTTTTTTCATTTTCAATTATTTCCTTGATCACAAGTGTATCAGATGGTTGTGTTTTCTGGGGAAATAAATAACAAGCACATTATTACTCTATAGCAATTATTCTCTTGGTACCTTCATGTCCAATGCCATCATTTTTCAAACATCGCCATTAGTATGCAAAATCAATAATATAGTCAGACTTACCTGAGGCACGCCTTGTGAATCGGTTTATTACTGGAGCTAAAGGAAAAAGCAAAATAGTATGATTAGATAAAAGTCTAATTTTCCCAATACCCTGAAAAGGCTCAAATTGGTTAAGTGATCCTATAATTTAAATACAGAAAAATATGAATGGATATTCTTTGAGGAAAAATGGTAAGTGTATGAAAGTGTTTTAAGTCACTAATAACCAAAGAAATAAAAATTAAAATGAACATTTCACCCATTAAATTAGTTCCCGCAAAACACTTTAAAATAAAAATCCCTAGATATATATTGACTAAAACTACCAACTGGGGACAGTGTAAATCTATATAATACTTTAAAAAAACAAGTTGGCAATTACACTAAGCACTATAAAAGATTTGTGTCCTTGAGTAGAGTAATTCTACTTTCAGAGATTAATCCTAAGAAGTACTACTCAGACAAGGAAAAAGCAGTATGTGACTATATCTACTCAGCAGCATCATTTTAAAAACAATATAATTAAAAACAATATAATTAGGAAACAAAACTAAAAATGCTCATGTACACTATTTTCAAGTGAGGAAAGTTTCAGATTTAATATTTGTGGTTTGACATTTTGTTGTACAACCCAAATATGTCCGTGACATGCAAATTGCTGCACTGGAGGCTACAATTTCAGGTTGGTGTTTGCACCACCCAGCCAGCAAGCCTACCTTCTGCCTACTCTGATTCCACTCAGCTGTGTTGCTTTTTGGTTTTGCTGACAGAGTTATCTCAAGATGTAAGGGTTAAAAAAAAATTCTTTCTTGAGAGAAGCAAATAAGTTTATGGTTCATATTATATATAAAGGATATCGTGTATTACACAGAAAGTTTTGGCAACATAATATCATAGGTCTACTATAACATTTTTAATATTTTAATACTTTTGAAACAGTAATCATGAAATCTTTACAGACACACCATAGTGTCCAGATAAAGAGAAGACAGAAATCAGAAATTTTTAACGGTACTCTGGTTGTACTGCATGATAAATATGTATGCACAGGAACAAGCACTAGAAGAAAACTGTTTCTCAAATGTTTTACATTAATCCTTACAACCGTGCTATCAATATCAGCATTTTCATATTACTGATGAGCAATCTGTACAGCTTTACTGTAGCAGAGCTGGAGAATCTGGACTTGGAGTAGCCAGCACCAAAATGCTGCCTCAGAGAGAAAAGAAAATAAAAATTCTGATTCCTAAAGTTGTACAAGAGGTGATTATTTTCTTCTGTATTGATCTTCATTGTTACTGAACATTAACTTTGTGAAATAATTCAAAAACCCAATTATTAAAATAATATAGTTTATGGAAAAATTATATCTTCCAAATTCATTAAAAGAGATAAAATTTTTACTATTTGTAGATGAAAATACATTAGCCCTACACGGTAGAACCTCCACAATTGACCACCTCCCTACATTGACCGCCTCCTTAAGTTGACCTAATTTTCACAGACCAGACATGCACTACAGGTTATGTATCAGTACAGCAGGCCTAGTTCTCCTTACGTTGAACTGTTTAACATTCTGGTTTGTTACAGTCCCTTGGGTGGTCAACTTACAGAGGTTTTACTGTATTTGGAGTCACAAATTACTTATGCAAAAAAAAAAAAAAAACCTTTCATCAGATAAATTATATGCTACATATACTTCAGTGTGTGCACACACACACACACACACACACAGTTCATCAGTTTTCTTTTAAAGCCCCTTTTCCCAAGCTACAAGGACAGTGAATGGAAACAAAGTACAAAAAAGTTCAACCACAGGAATGCAGAACAGAGGCTACAGGCAGATAAAGGCTAGATGAAGGTTAAAAACCTATCTCAGCCTTGGGGCAAAAATAGAGTATTCTCTGCCCTCCTGCCCCCTCGCCTCTCTAGATGATGAAACTACAGGACTTAGTTTGAAATGTTCAAAAGTCTTTGTTCTCCTGGAATCCTTAGGTTCTGTGTCTTTCTGAAGTGTTTAAGGCAGAATTTTTCCACCAAGTGGCATCCTCATCTAGAAGATGTTTTCTAAAGTTCTGGGGGCATTTGGATTATCGCAATAATTCAGACAACACCCTTGGTCTTTGGCAGGCAAATTCTACAAACTATATAACAAAGATTGTGTGCAACCCACAACTTCTGTCCTGCATAACTGTCAAAGAGCTGACTGGGAATGCACATTGGCAAAAAAAGTGCGTTTACAAATACAAACATCTCGGCCTAGATCCTAACACTGCTTTATGTACACATATGATTATTTTATGCAGTTTTATATACACTGAATTTTCCATAACACAACAACATAAATCAAAAGAATTTTGTTTTGTTTCCTTTCTGTATTCTGTCTAGTTTGGAATTTTACTAATAGGCAGTCACTGTTTCAGGAAACCACGTGACACTTGTGGTGTCTGGATAGCCAGTACAATTACGTTTGATCAGACTCCATTTGCCGCTTTCACGTTCTTAGCGATTCTACATCTGGGTGGCAGAATCTAACCACTTTATGTCGTCTTAGTTACATATTGAAGCATGTACTTCTGAAATACATTTTACTTACTATAAATTATTTTCCTTTACTTCTCTCTTGATGTTCTTGCTAGATGTCCTACCAATGTCTAAACTGGGGGTAGTGGGGTAATATAACCATGATTTTCATTTCTGTACCATAAACGGGCCTAGGATTGGACAGCTAAGAAGACAGGCGCACAGGCAGATGTGAAGGTCAACACTGGGTTGTGACAACAATCACCACAAATCCAGTCTCCTGCATCCACATGCTTCCATGTTTACTTGCAAAGATGAAACACAGTGTTTCCTATATAAACTTTAGGCAAGTTAATAGTCACCTTCACAGTTTTCCTAGGTTTTTTAGTCTAGTTACCAAAAAAGAAAGCTGAGATTCACGGTGGAGGCCTTGCTGGTCCTTTCTCCCTCGGGAATCAAAGTCAGAGAAGGGGAGCAGGAGGATCCCACTGGCCCATCGCTGTGAAACCATGGGCAAATCATATGAAATTAAATTATCAACTTATGAAATATGGGAAGTAAGATATGCCCTCTCAAGTTTCAGAGGGATTTTATAGAAAGAAACAGAAAATCTTAAACATCTTTGGAAAAACCTCTCAACTATAAATTCCTATTCATTTATAAATTCCTGTAAAGACTGATGGTTATTTATTGTGAGCTAATATTACTATTTTTTAAATTTGCAAAGAAAAGCAATAAAAGTTCTCCAAAAAAGTAAACAGATGCAGATGTTTTAAGATTTTAGAAGTCAAATTTTCTCAGACTCTTCATTTTCACCTTTAGATTTTCTTACTCTACGGATATCCTAGGAATATATACATTCACGCACAATCACAAATGTATATGTGTATGTATATATGTGTGTGTGTGTGTGTGTATACACATGTATCTACCCCCCCACACACACACATACACACAGAAAGAGAGGGACTACTAGAGATTAGAAGATAGAAGAAAAAAACTGAAAACATATTATCTGCCCAAATAAACAAACAAATATGATTTGAGAATATGCTAAACACCTAATATTTTCAAGAAGATATAACTATAACCTAAGATCTTAGTGTGAATCCCCAAGGAAAAATACAGGATATTTAAATAGGTTTGACTGTCTTCCCAAACGCCATTCCAAGGGAACACTGAGTCCTGTGTTCTGATGAACATCTCCGTACTTGTACAGAGATCCTTTTAGCTGCCCAACTATACTGCACTAGATTAGTCTCAGTTCCTGTGCTCCCAGGAGACCCAGAATTACTCAGAAGTGTAACTGACTCAAGTATTCTATGGTGAGCCTTGACCACTTTTACAAATACTCAGATAATTCACTTGGCACTGTTCCGCAGCCTTTGAGCTGTATTTTCTGATACATGGCGCCTAAGCATCTGCTGAGGTTTGGCCTCTGGAGGGGCTTGAGGACACCAGGACAGAATCAGAGTGGAACAGTACTTTCCAAAGCTGTATGATCTTGGTCTTAAAGAGATACAGATTATAAATCACCTTCTTCAAAGTACTTATTTAGACATAATGGGGGACGAATTTTCTTCTCCCTTTTTGATTATACAACACGAATTATAGCGGTAAGGTGTCCATCCCACCTAGACCTGTGTCAAGGCTGGAGGTGGAACAGTGATAAAATACAGATGCTTCAGCCTTTGGAAATTGCCAACTTTAAGGCTGTTCTTTCTATATATAAGCCAACCTCCTCAAAATATAACTGATATTTTAATACAGGGTGTCCATAAAGTTCATGAGCAGTTTAAAACAGACAACTATTTTAAGTTGCACACTAACTTTATGGACACCCTATATATATCAAGGGAATATAATCATAAACTGGGGAGGGGGGGCGTATTTTTGTTTATGAATGAATGTAAATTCTCTACTTTTTTTAATTCATGAGGACTTTACCAATAAAGACCTCTTGAGAACAGAAAGAAAACTATAGTCACAGCTAGAAGAGTCTTAAAATGGCTAAGCTTATAAAACCACACATAGAGTTAAGGTAATAAAGCCAAGAGAAAGGTTCTCAAATATTTTCAGGATTTTAAATGTGGGCTCAGAAGAGAAAGAGACAAGAAAGGCCACTGTCAAAACTGCATATATTTAATCTCTGGCTCTCCATATGCTAAACTCTCTCTTCTAAATCTGTATGGTGGGATACATGCAAAGGGTGGATTAAAGACCAATGTTCTGTTTATAAGAGCAAACAATCCAGATTAGAGTAAGAATGTCAGGAAAGTAAAAAGCTCCAAAAAGTTAAAATTGCTGCACACCCATAAAGTCACAACAGAACAGCTCAAGAAAAGCATAATTTTGAAAAATATAAGGGCTTTGAAATGAAGACCAATGGGGGGAACAATCTGGTTGGTCAGTGACAGAAAACACTCACATTCAAACTCTTCCCCGTTATCTTCACAGAACAAAGATATTCCTGCCATTCTGGCCTCAGCTCTAATGAACCCACCACCCCCACCCCGTCAATGAACCCACAAGGGGAATTCCCTCTGCTGCTCACTGCACAGAAAGCCAATTACCGAGACAACAAGGAGTGTCAAGGAAGACAGGTCAATTGGGTGGTAGGAGGAGCAAGCCTCAAATCCACTCCCCAATCAACCATCCAATGGGGCTGGTGCCTTCCTAGAGGT
>CAUYPK010094702.1:0-15231 GCA_963574355.1 Loris lydekkerianus | reverse complement strand
GGCAGTACTGTGAATGGAATAGTGTCCTTGACTGTTTTTTCAGCTTGACTATTTTTGGTATATATAAAGGCTACAGATTTGTGAGTGTTGATTTTGTAACCTGAGATGCTGCTGTATTCCTTGATCACTTCTAAGAGTTTTTAAATACAATCCCTAGTGTTTTCAAGATATACAATTATATCATCTGTGAAAAATGAAAGTTTGATCTCTTCTGACCCCATATAGATACCCTTGATCACCTTTTCTTCTCTACTGGAGATGGCTAAGATTTCCATTACAATGTTAAAAAGCAGTGGAGACAATGGGCAACCTTGCCTGGTTCCTTATATGAGTGGAAATGATTTCAATTTAACTTCATTCAATACAATATTGGCTGTGGATTTGCTACAGATGGCCTCTATCAGTTTAAGAAATATCCCTTCTATACAAATTTTCTTAAGTGTTCTGATTATGAAGGTATGCTGGATATTATCAAAAGCC
Organism: Loris lydekkerianus; assembly: GCA_963574355.1. Taxonomy (NCBI): domain Eukaryota; kingdom Metazoa; phylum Chordata; class Mammalia; order Primates; family Lorisidae; genus Loris; species Loris lydekkerianus. The sequence continues at coordinate 14,751 of CAUYPK010094702.1, read as the reverse complement.
TTTTCTGCATCAATTCAGAGAATCATATGGTCTTTTTTTTTTTAATTTGTTTATGTGATGAATTATATTTATAGATTTACATATATTGAACTAGCCTTGAGATAAAACCCACTTGGTCATGGTGTATAATTTGTCTGATGGGTTGCTGGATTCCGTTTGTTAGGATTTTGTTGAATATATTTGCATAAATATTAATTTGTGATTTGGGTTTAAAATCTTTTTTTTTTTTTTTTTTTTGGTTAATTTTATTTTCTTGTTGGATCTTTTCCTGGTTTGAGGATCAAGGTGATGTTTGCTTCATAGAATGTGTTGGGTAGTATTCCTTCTGTTTCTATATTTTGGAAAAGGTTGAGTAATATAGGTACTAGTTCTTCTTTAAAGGTTTGGTAGAATTCTAATGTGAAGCCATTTGGTTCTGGGCTTTTCTTTTTAGGGAGATTTTGTATAGTTGATGCTATTTCAGAACTTGATATAGGCCTGTTCAACATTTCCACTTGATTCTGGATAAGTCTTGGAAGGTGGCAAGCTTCCAAGTATTGCTCAGTTTCCTTTAGATTTCATATTTCTAAGAATAAAATTTCTTGTGATATTCATTAAGGATTTTTTGAATTTCTGAGGAGTGTTTTGTTATTTCATCATTACCATTTCTGATTGATAAAATTAGAGATTTTACTCTTTTTTTCCTGGTTAGTTTAGCCTAAGATTTATCTATTTTATTGACCTTTTCAAAAAACCATCTTTTTGATTTATTGAGCTGTTGTATAATTCTTTCATTTTCAATTTCATTTAATTTTGCTCTGATTTTGGTTATTTCTTTTCCTTTGTGGGGTTTGGGATTAGAATGTTCTTCCTTTTCCAGTTGTTTGAGATGTCCCATTTAAGTTGGTAACTTTCTCTCTTTTTCGTTCTCTTGAGGAAGGCTTGCAATGCTATAAATTTCTCTCTGAGGACTGCCTTTGCGTTATCCCAGAGGTTCTGATATTTTGTGTCTTCATTATCATTTTATTCTTAATTGTGTCTCTGAGCCAGCTATCATTCAGTATAAGGTTATTTTGCTTCCATGTTTTTCTATGAGTATGCAAATTCCTGTTGTTATTGAGTTCAACTTTTATTCCATGATGGTCTGAGAAGATGCAAGGAATAATTTCTATTCTTTTAAATTTGTTGAGGTTAGACTTGTAACCTAAGATGTGACCAATTTTGGAGTATGTTCCATGGGCTGATGAGAAGGATGTGTATTTAGTCTTGTTAGGATGAAATGTTCTGTAGATGTCTTTTGAATTCAAATTTTGAATGGTTAAGTTTAAATTTAAAATTTCCTGCTTAGCTTCTTATTGGACGATTTATCCAACACTGACAAAGGATTTTAAAATCTCCAACTATTATGGACCTGGAGGATATCAAGTTGTTCATGTCTGTTAGAGTCTCTTTTATAAATTGAGGCTCATTCTGGTTGGGTGCATAAATATTAATAATTGAAATCTCATCACTTTGAGTATTACCCTTAACAAATATGAAGTGCCCATCCTTATCTTTCCTTACTTTTGTTGTTTTAAAGCCTATTGTATCTGGGAATAAAATTGCAACACCTGCTTTTTCCTGATTTCCATTTGCCTGCAATATAGATGACCATCCCTTCACCTTGAGTCTATAGTTATCTTTTAAGGTAAGATAACATTCTTGTACACAGCAGATATTTGGCCTGAGTTTTTATATCCAGTCAGCCAACCTGTGCCTCTTTGGAGGACAATTTAAGGCATTCACATTAATTGAGAATGTTGATAAAACTGGTAGAATTTGGGGTATTGAGTTTTTTAAAAGTCCAGTAGACATTTTAAATCTTTTTGCCACTGTGGAAGTTGGAGTTTCATCAAAAGTTTCTGAGTCAGTTTACTTTTGTGGTGGAGGATTGTGGTGGTCATTGTGGAGGATAGGTCTGAGAATATCCTGGAGAGCTGGTTTAGTTATGGCAAATTTCTTCAACATGTGAATGTCATTAAAGTATTTAATTTCTCCATCATAAATGAAACTCAGTTTCACTGGATATAGGATACTGGGTTGAATGTTATTTTGTTTTAGGAGAGGAAAAGTTGATGACCACCCTCTTCTAGCTTGAAAAGTTTCAACAGAGATCTTCATTCATTCTAATATTGTTCCCCTTGTGTATTATTTGTATTTTGTTATGTCTGGCTGCTTTTCAGAATTTTATCCTCATATTAACTTTAGTGGAATTAATTATGATGTGTCTGGGATTTGTCTTATTTGGGTTGAGTCGTGCTGGGGTTCTGAAACTGTCTGCTGTCCGAATTTCATAATCTCTTGGCATGTCTGGAAATTTCTCCTTCATAATCTCATGAAAAAGGGCCTCTGTGCTTTGTGAAGCAACTTTGTTGATTTCAGGAATTCCTATAATGTGAATATTGGTTTTCTTCAAATTATCCCAAAGCTCTCTGAGAGAATGATCCATTTTTGCTCTCCATTTCTCTCTTACTTTGAGCACTTGGGAGTATTCAAAAGCTTTGTCTTCAATATCGGAAATCCTTTCATCTGCTTGCTTCATTCTGCTACTGAGGGATTCTACTGTATTTCTCAGATGTTTGAGGGCTGAAAATTCTTATTTCACTGTGTCAAAATCTTTGGTGATTTTGTTTTTGAATTCATTGAATTCTTGAGACAACTTTTGATTTCTCTTTGAATTTTTAATTCCAACTTTACCTCCATTCTATTAATCTTATTTGCAATCCAAGCTCTGAATTTGATTTCTGACATCTCAGCCATTTGTCTATGAATAGGATGTTCAGCTGTGTTCGCCAAATAACTCCCAGGGGAGTTGATCTATTTTGGTTATTCATGTTACTGGAGTTTTTCCGCTGATTCTGGTCCATGATTATTTTACCCTTTTGGCTAGATTGGAAGATAAGGTGAAGTTGGGTTGGGGGGCTATTGGAGTATTGATTAACCAACGCTTTACCCAAGAGGTGTGATTGGTGTCTGTACCTTTTCCCCTAGACTTTTGAAAAGGACCTGTACATTGCTAAGGCCTGGGACACTGGGAAGTTACTTGGTGTGGTGGAGCTAAGTGGCTCTGTCTTTTTTCAGCTGGTATCTGTCCTATCTTAGTGAATTAGTTACTCTGGGTTGAAGTCTCAGCTGTGGAGAAATACCAGATATTAAGTCACCCTTCCCCCCCCCATGGGCAACAACTGGAAAAGGAAAATAAAACCTTCCCACAACCACACACCCAGGGTACCACTTTGTATAGTCCTCAGGTGAAGTAGCTGGTGGATGAATCTGGTTCCAGTTACCAAAGTGAGAAAGATGATGATGGTTTGAAATAGGAGAAGGGTATGGAGGAAAGAAATAAAAAATGTCTTGGATTTTTATACCTTTTTTGTGCCTTTAAACAGTGTTACCTCATTAAAGGAAATGTAATCATTTTTAGAGAAGAGGATTGAAGTGTTACTGGTATGGTTCCAGAAATATCTTTCCATTATTATATATTGGCAGTTCCTAATTGTACCTAGGAGCAAAAGAAAATCTTGACAAGGAATACCACCTGCCTGCACTTGGGCACCATACTACAGGGGAGAAGGGAAATTTGACAGCAAACTCATAAACACATGCATCATATACAAAAGATGGAGAAGGACATTCCCACTTTGGAAGCACTCTAGATAATTGTTTCCTCTCAGTTTTGTCCAATATTTCACATATCAAGTTTTAGAGAAATAAGCAGAACAAATAAAAACATTAATTAAAGCCTTCTATGTTTAATAGATAATCAAATTTTAGATATTTTCAGTGAATTTTTTGTAAGTTCACTCATGCAACTACCCAATTGTTAACCCCTTCAAACATAAAAATTTTCTGACTGATAGTAAAATTTTTAACTTGGCTAGTGTTCAACAAGTTCACAATCACGGGTGACAGATTACTTTATTGTGTCAATTAAAGGAAAACAAACATCGAATCACCTGGAACCAACTGATTACTGTGTTTTAGTATATGTGTATTACCATACTGAAATGTTTATTTTCACAAGCTTTTCTATAATAAGATTCAAAATACTTGGCTCTAATTCAGAACAAATCCTTTGGGAAAGCCATTAAATTTTTAAGAGGGATTTTTCATTTGGAATTTGATAATTATAGATTTAAAAAAAGAAAAAAGAAAACCCTCCCAATACCTCCAAATTGCTTTTTCCTGGCAGTGAAAGATGTTAGCTCTTTCTCAGTAGTGCTGTTATGTTCTTTTACTAGAGCAATTTAAATGAAAAAACACTACAACTGACTCAAAGCAGGGCCAGCCTCCTTTCCTATCCTCTGAGTGTTTAAATTCAAATGTAGAAAGAAACTCCCAAAGTTCCAGCTTCCTAAGTGAAGTGTTCATGGAGACATTAGCCCTAGCAGCTACCATTATCCTCCATTTTGAAACTATATCAGTGTTTGGTGTGTAACAACCTTGGGAGTATAATCAATCTGCATAGTAGCCCATATGAGGATTATAATCAATTGCATACCTGCTCCATTTACAGACTGTGCACAGTTATTGGTTGTTGCATTACACTCCCCTAACTGTAATGTTAGCTGCCAAACAATGAGTATTTCCCAGGCAGAAGCTCAGAACAAGTCCAAAGCCAGCTACTTTCTTAAAATGTTCAACTGAAACAATGTCATAGATAGGTTGGATTAAGAGAAATAAAGTACTTAGGAGATCATCCAATATTGGTCTCCAATTTTAGCCATATAGGAAAAAATGTAGCATGTTACTAAAGGAGAAAAAATAGTTAAGAGATGTACCAGTTATTTGTACTGGAAAAATAAATAAATAAATAAATAAATAAATAAATAAAAGCAGTAAATAAGGATTTTCAATTGTTGAGAAAATTAAGAAATATATTTATAAAATACCACCAAAATTCATATAAGAAAAAATGATAAAATTAGCTATTAGTTTTAATTAGCAGAGGAAAGAAATAATTTAAAAATTAAAAGTAAAATTATTTATCAAGCTGAAAGCAATCCTGGAAACTATTTCTGAGGATTTTCTTTTTAATTATCTCCAGATACCTCTAGAAGAAAATAACCAAGTACCTGTTTCTGAGAGATAACTTCCTAGTTTATATGAAAATAAAGCCAATTAATAGATAGTTAATGACACTTTCTATAATTTGATTTGATATATTTGTCATTTAATAAAAATTGTCTAAAAATTTTACATGATAATAGTTTTTGTGTGTGTTAGGTTCAGCCATCTTGCTCTTAAATCTTAGTGTGCTTTTGGCTGAAGAGACCCATGAAAAGCAAGGCAAGCATGAAACAAAGTTTTTGAGGAAGGATAAAGCAAAATAAATGGGCATAGAGCAAAATACAGCTTCCACAGACAATAAGTGGACCCCTTGTCATGACAAAAAGGCCTTTGTTATGGTCCAGGGTCCCATTTTATACTGCCTGGATTGAGCACTCCTCATGGTTCAGCTATCACAATAGCACCATGTGGCTGAATAGCTGGCAGTTATGTGACCTGACTCTCACTGCATATGAGTGTTAAAGTAGCATAGGGCTCAAGGTAGTCTCTGAAATTATTAAAAAGAACAAGTAAAGTTTTAGCAAGAAAAATATTTTATTAATGACTTCCACAGCAAACCAGGCCCATCCTACTGTTTGCAGGTTCTGTGAAAAGTGCAGTTTGGGGTTTGATATAAAGCTTTGTGGAGTATCAGCTATTTCTTGGAAATCTCCCAAAATCTTAATTAACTCTTTCTCAAAACAACCCACCTGCAAGATCTTGATAACAACTCTCCTACAAGGTCTTAATCAGTCTCTTTTGCATAATAGCCAAGGTTAGCTTAACCAAAACCAATCAAAAATAGCCTAGCCATATCTATCATCTGCCCCCTGCTCATATCCAACTAACTCCCTAACTGAGGACCTCCCATCAGCAACTCTGAAAGCCCATGGTGGAGGGAACAAAGTGTAATATGGATTTTAGCTAACCATAATTAGCCTTATGGTTGTTGTAGGTCACCTTTTAGACCTTATTATACCTGTACTGTTTGGCCTGTGGCTAGGGAGGTGTCTGAATTCTTTTGTAGTTGGCATGCTAAATTCTGATAGGTAGATTGGGAGGGTATTCCTTCCTCTCCCAGGAATAGACAATACTAAGGGCAGGATCAAGGTGGGGCAGTACCAAGTTGAGATGGCTGTTTTTTGTCTCCCAGGAGAGCCAGAAGTCCTAACTATCTACTTAACATTTGCTTGATTAAGGTATTGTATTGGGATTCTACAACACACTTTTGTTTTCTATGGAAGATAAAATCTAAAATAAATGTTGAAAGTTTTTTGATCTCATTATTACTAGACTGAGCAAATTGGATTTACTTAGTTCATCTAAGACTTACTCATGGGAGAGTTAAATAGAAAACCCACCAGAAGCATTTTTGTGTGGAAGAGATTACAACTATTCAATGTGCCTATAAATCTAAAAGCAAAAAATCTAGAAATATTCCTGCAATACCTATTCTATTTTTTTCTCAAAATATATAATAAATGGCACAAAATAAATGTTAATAATTTGAAGAAATAAAAAAGACTATCTCTGAATGTACATGGTAATGGCTGACTGACAGCATTTTTAGTAACTTAGTAATCCAACAAAGCTTTGTTGAAAGCTTTTGAAAAAGACATTGTGCTAGGTCATGAATTATATTCTAAAGGTTGTTTCTATTTCAAAAGAAATCTGTACATTATGTATCTGATTATAGGTGGGATATTAGCAATATTTCAATTAAATCATAAATTTATAAAAAACTTGCTATAATAGAAACACATTCAGAAAGTTTCATGATTGCACGATTAACCCTTATATCATATTTCTATTGAAGATGAGAGATAGTTTTCAATCAGAAAATTTTTGTGTTTTTAATTGGTGAGTTTAACTCATTTATACTTATTGCAAGCACGGTTACACTTAATTTTTTTTTATTTCTATCATTTTCCTTCATATTATTTATTTTATTCAGAATATTATGGGGTTGATACAGGGTTCCCCATTCAGGTCTGCATAGGTACTCCCATTTTCTAGGCCTGGGTGAACTCAGAAATCATTTTAATTAAAGATCACATTTCTAGGCATAAACAGGCCCTTTCCAGGATGCATTTTTTTGGCTTAAGTAAGGTCATGAAAAAAGCAGCCCCATCACTATCTCAAGTGGGCAGTTCCTCCTGAAGTAGGGAGCACACACCTTACAGTCTCACCTGGGGCAAGGACTTCAAGGACCACATTTTTTGCTAATTTTAGGATTATTTTCTACCTGCAAACTCCTGGCCAATTGTGACATGTTCCAGACATACATTTCCAACTCTCCTGCCCAACGATAGGAAAAACAATATATGAACCCCTAGACAGAAGGTCCACATGGACTTTCCCCTTGGCTTCCCCCTCATTGCTTGAGTTCTGTTTGTTCATCTATCTCTTTTATCTCTTAACAAATTCTGTCCTTTTGGTTACTCATAATTTTCTTTTCAAGTAGTTCTTAGAGATTATGTATATACTCATAGTCCAATATTGTTCATTTGTGACATATGCATTTACCAAATTATTTTCTATTATTGCATTAGGAGCTTGGGAAGAAAATTATGTATATATATATATATATATATATATATATATATATATATATATAAAATAAATTATATATAATTCTAACTTTTCAGAATCTTCTCATGTTAGTGAAGTATATATATGTATAACTATATATATAGTTGGTGATAGTGAAATATTACTATTACATAATACATATATTAAGACATTGATTCTGAAATCTTCTAAATCTATCTATCTATCTATTAAGAGTACCCAGGTTTTATTCTTGGTTGACTTATTTGTTACTTATTAAAGAGTAGAGAAAAGTATGTTAAGTTCTTCCTTCTGCAAATTGAAGATCCATTTTGCAGAAGTTTTAATGTGAGATTTTAAGACTGACAACAATTTAAGCTAGCACATATGCTACTTTAACTTTTAAACCATCTATCCCAATGGCAATAAATGCTTGTGTTAGTCAGATAGTAAGGAATCTTGGAGACACTCCCAAAAGGCAAAGTGGGTATTTTGTCTTGGTGTTGCCTTCAGCAATTGCCTCACCTGGGAAGAAGGACTAGAGTAGCCCCCATCTTATTGTTCCCCCACCTTAATCTTCTCCCATGTAACTCTCACACCTGTGGGAAGGAGGAGTGCCCTCTGTGGTCCAAGCAGCTCAGTGACAAGAGGATTTGGAAAGTGACTGGGATTAGAGTAATCTAAGGCTAATTATCATGTCATTAACTGTCTATCAGAGAGGTTCCGTAATAACCTCTGAACCGTAGAGGTCCAATCCAGATGTAAAAATCAGAAACCCAGACTATTACCATAGCCTTTTTTTGTTGTGACATGGGGGCCCATTCATTATCTATGATGAATATATCCTGCTTTGTAAACCTATATCTTGCTCTTGCTCTGTGAACCTGTCTTGTTCTACTACTTCATGCTTGCTTTGCTTTTGGTGGGTCTGCTCATTCTTCAGCCAAGGGCAAACATAGAATTGAGAATACAGACAACTGCCTGAACCTGACATGAAATCAAATCTGAACATGGATTTATATATTCAAATTAGAAAGTGATCAGGCAAAATATCAGTCAATTATGTGGGTCAAGGAATCACGTGAACATACAATTCTTATCTTTTTAAGTAATGAAAATATTATTCAAGAAAGAAAAAAACTTGGAATTCAAGAAATACAAGAATTCACCTAGGAGGACCATACATTCCAATTGAAAAAAAGAAAAGTTAATTATAATAACTGACATATAATAATATGTCAGTCAATTATAATAACTGGCATCAGACATAAAATGTTTGTTTATTAGTAGAATAGGAAATTATGTAACTATATATACCCTCAAAATTAAGTACCTATTAAATTCTATTATTTAAAAATTTAATGATAAACTGTTGGTATAGGGTAATAAATACTACTTACATAAATTAGAATCACATCATATTAAATTTTAGTCCCCTTTTTATTACCATATTTATTTATTTTTGTTCACAGAATACAGTTTTATGGCAAACAATACCAAATTATCACTGGTTTTATATGCATGACTAAATTTTGCATATATTATGATATACATAAAATATAGTAAGCAGTAATTATTTTAAAATTGGTTCTCTGTTAGCTTTTTAAATGAACAAAATATGACAAATTTAAATGCTATTTAAAACTTCCCCATCCCACTCCTGCCGAAATCCTATTTTTTATATATTTTTAAAAATATGTGATGTGTCATGTTTTCTTAAAAATAGTCACTGCCTTAAAATTGTGCCATGTTATAGAAGAAGAAAAAATTAATGACACAATCCATTTTTTTGGATTACTAATGAAAACCTACTTTGAAAACCATTGTCACCCATAGGCAATCTGGAACAAAGCTAATTAATTATATTATGTAGGCACAATAGACTAAAACAGCAAACAGAAACCAGATGGCAATAAAAGGGCAATTATCAATAACTCAGCAAGAAAGAACTTGCCCATGTTAATTAAATCTACCAAACTGGTAGGAATGAAAATAAATAAGTTAATTTGCACTCATCTTTTCTTCCCAGATATGTTTAGATAAAATATCCATCTATCATTAAGCTTCCAACAACATCCCAAATTACATTCCATTTAAACACTTTGGCCAACAAAATGGTTTCTAATAGATTTAAAAAATGAGATCCCCATTAGTGTCCACTGATTTGGGAATGGAATGACTGGCAGAAAATGACATGGCACAGAAGGTCTTACTGTGGTCACAAGATGAAGGTCCAAATGCTCAATATGTTCTTGAAATCTATGACAAGTATGATTAAGATCATTGCACAACTTCCAAGAACCCAAAGTTTCTTTCAATTGAATGTTCCCTTATTGCTATTTTCATAGCCTTCATCATAGCAAGAACAAACGTTTAAAAAAGTCTAAATATGGTGTTTGTATTGCAATTTTCTGGGAGCAAAATTAAAATATCATTTTAAACAGTCCACTTGGCAACAGTTGATTAAATTATTATCAGTCCATTATTTTAACCATACACACCATTTTCTCTTTTAATGTTTTAACAGCATCATACTAGCTTTAGAAAGTTTGTGAAGATGGATTTAGTCTGGATAGTGTTATCTATGCAGATGGATTGCTCTTTAGTCAGAACTTTATTTTCTGGTCATTTTCATAGGACTTTTTCCTTCATAGAAGTACATTTAAACTAATTGACCAAAACAAGTAGAGCCAGAAAGAAAATGAATGACCTTTTGTCAGGATGTCTTGATTTAATATCTGTTTTTTTGAACGATAGCTTGTGCTAAGTGAAATAAATCAGGCACAGAAAGACATATTACTTCATGTTTTCACTCATAATGTGAAATCTAAAATAACTGATCTCTCCAAAGTAGAGCATAGGATAATAATTACCAAAGGCTGAGAAGAATCAGAGGAGAAAAGAAAATGGGGAGAGTTTGGTCAATGGGCACAAAGTAATCGTCAGACAGGAGGAATAAGTTCTGGCATTCCACTGCAGAGTAGGTTAACTCTAGTTAACAATAATGCCATGTATATTGTATATATCAAAATAGAAAAAAGGATTTTGACTGTTTTTACCACAAAGAAATGATAAATGTTTGAAGTGATGGACATGCCAAATACCTTAATATTATTTATGTGTATCAAAACATCGCACTGTGCCCCATAAGTATATGCAATCATAGTGTGTCAATTAAAAATAAAACAAAACTGAAAAAAAAGAGAGAGAGTTAGCTTATATTTATCACCCAAGAATTACTATTTGGAACAGTTGTGTTTTTTTTTTTTTTTCTCCCATCTATTCTAACATGATATAACAAAGACAAAAGTAAGAATTTCAAAAGAAATTCCTTTAAAAAAAAGAAATTATAATGTTGAACATAATAACACTGACCATTGTAAGGTCATGGGCTTAAGTTCAAGCTGAAATTTAGAAAACATAAAAGATGAATTTAGTAAGACACAATAACCTAGCTCAATATTTAATAAATGAAACTGCTTACAACTTAATTTTACCAGTCACTAAAGTTAGGTCGCTTGATTGAAATCTTATGGTATTTCAGTAAATTATATATTATTATAGTTTTATGAGTACAAACTAAGTACTCAGTCCTATATTCTAAGCAGGATATGCATTAGTAACTATCACCAAAATGTAGAAAATGATATTAATACACAATGATTTACGTATTTATCTGGCTAAAAACTGAGATAAACTTTTCCATAAAAACTTTCCATATTTATTATTGTGTATTGTGAACCTGAACATGGTAATCACTTCTTTCTTGGAGAATATTTAAGTTGCCTGAACAACAAATTTTTTGCAAAGTATATTTATAAATATTAATTCATTTGATTTTTTTCAATATTACTTTGAAATAAATAGCTTTAAGCTATTGAGAACAATCAGAAGATGGAGGCTCAAAACTTAGATAATTGTCTGACTTTGTTCAAGCTGAACAAAGACAGTTTTGGCCTGATACTTAAGACTAAAACACCATGTACTTCCTTATTTTGTAAATCTTTTTTTTATGCTCCTTATATTTTAACACCAGAAAATAGAGCATGTTTAATTGAAATTGTTCTTTTTATTATGTTTGTTTAATATGTAGAACCCTGAATGACTATTTTTAATAGTTTTATTTTTTGTTACCAAAAATAAAAACCAATCCAAAGATCCATCAACTGGTGAACGAGCCAGTATGCTGTGGTCCATTCATACAGTGTAATACTACTGAGAAATAAAAAGGAGCTGACTACTGGCGACTCAGCACTATAGATGAATCTTATATTCAAGGCAGACTAAAAAATCAGGTGCAAAGTCTATCTTTTTTATTTATATGAAATTTTGAAAAAGGCAGGAACAAACCAATGGATGTCATAGGCTGGTATGGGAGAAACAAAGGGGCAGGTGTGAAAGTTTCTACTGTGATGGAAATATTCTAACTCTTCACTTTCCAAATGGGTTCATAACTGTTAACACATACCACGATTCATGTAACTGTGTGTCTTAAAAAAGGCAAGTTTTAATAGCATGTAAATTATATCTCAATAAATCTAATTTTAAAAATGGTATTTGTACATTGCCTGAATAGAAGAGACACTCGGTTTTGGTAAGTTTTCTAAATCAGAGATATCTGTAACAATTTACTCTAAAGAAGCCAGGCTCAAGCATACAAGTATACGAGGTGAGACAATTAAGTTCACAAATTCATCCTAGAAAAAGGACTACATACCCCATTGACGAATGTCACGATGGTCACTGTCAATGTATTCTCCTTGGGAATCTATGCACTGATGTCAAAGCCCCTAGTCCACTCTTCGAAGAAATTTTAGAACTCTTCCTGGAATGACTATCAGACTGTTGTCACAGGATATCTGACAATTAAGTTCGTGAATTTATCCTAGAAGAAGTGCTACATACCTGTTTGCTGAATATCACTATGGTCATCAGGTGGCCAAGGGGAGTACTTTGAAGGTGACCAGAGCAATATTCAGCAATGATGTATGTAGCACTTTCTCTAGGATTAGTTCACAAACTTAATTGTCTGACCTGTACACATAGATATTATCAGATTCTTATTTAGAATTATCTGTAGATTTGAAATATATTTTAATGCAAAAGCAGATGAGAAACAAAATGGAAAACTTGCTGAGAGAGCAGTCAGAAGTGACAAATACAGTGGCAATAGAGACAGAAAAACTATACAGTTTTTTTGTTGTGTTATATTCGAATAAAATCAATATCTTCAAGATATGTAGAAAAGATAAATAAGCAAAGTCTATGAGTGTGTTTGTGTATATGTGTATGAAAATGCTCTCTCTAGATTAAAAAAAACCCTATGGCTAAAGCAGAATTTTGCTCAAACTTTTATAACATATTGTCCATGTACCATCACCTCTAGTAAACACTGTCAAAGAGAAAAAATGCCCTGGATAAATCATACATATAATCAAGAAAAATCTCTAATGAACTTAGATGATTATAACAGGAAAGACAGATTAAACTCAGCCAGGTAGATGATAATTTAAGTATTGGGAGAAGTTAGTGTTAAATTGTTCGAAAGCATTAGTAGGAAGGTTGGCGAATATGATCCTTCATCTATGTTTGTTAATTGGCACTTATTAAAGATAAGTTCCTGCCTGCCATAGCAACTGGGGGAAAGGCCACTCTCTTTCTAGATGATTTCATTTCAAACAGATGGCTCCCAAGTCCTCCAGAAACACATTCTTGGGTTATCAAATTTGCATGTGCATCTAAAGGGGCAAAATTTGCAAGTACAACTTGTCTAAGGTAAATGTAGAAAAAGGAAAGTCGCGAGGCTATCATGAGGAAGAAAAGTCTAAAATTGAGTCAAACTGTGCAGAAGTTTAAGGCAATCTTAGTGAATACAAAATAGGTATCACGACTGTTGTAACTCTAGAAGTGTCAAAACCACTCAATTTAAACATTTCACTGTACTATTCTATAATATTTCTTCACTGAAACTAGTGAAGAGATGATTCTCTGAATAGCAGAGAGCAGCAAAAGAAAAGAAAGAGAAGTCCACGGTGCTGGATGATAAACAATCTGTAAACAATCTGTGAAGTGCGTACACTTTAAATTATTAAGGACATCAAAATAAAACGAAACAATAGGAAAAAGAATAAGGGACTCCAATGTATTAAAATTAGGTTTCAAAAGAGGATAAACAAGACTTTCTAATAATAAAAACATTCCTTTCATTATATTCACTGAACACTTCTGCCATCCCTCTTTGTGAACATGACCATCATTCCTCAATGCTTTTTACATTTCCTCTATCATTTCACATATTTCAATAGAACTACAAACAAAAATTTTGACTTGATATTTTTGGAATTATTAATTTTGCAACTCCATTGAACTAAGGCTTAGTACTTAGTATATATACAAAAAATCACTTCCTCACAGGAATAACTGCCAGAGAAACATTTTAAAAAATGCATCAGGATTTATAAGGAAAGATAATACCAGATACACTACCTAGTCAATTCCTTAATTCTGTTTTTAAATGTTTTTCCTTTTTCACATATTCTTCCTTTCAACGCTATATCCTTGAAACATATCTTTCATTGTTCTATTCAGTTATTAATTTATTTTAATTCAGATTAATATGAGGGTACAAATGTTTAGGTTACTTTGTTTTCATTTCTGAGAAAAAGTGCAAGTTGCATTTGAGCCCTTCACCAGGGGGATGCTGAGCACCCTCCCATTGTGCATGCTGGCAGGGTCTCAGCTCTGAATCTTGCCTTGTGTCTATGACATTGTAAAATAAAAGTCCAAACACTAGCCGAACAATCATCTGCTCTTCCTCAAGCATCCTGCCTGGAATCAGCTTACTCTCCTCAAGCAAACAAGTTTGTTTGCTTTTTTGGTGACTTTATGCTTTCTTGCTTTCTTTTTTTTTTTTTTTTTTTTTTCTTTTTTATTTATTTATTTATTTTTTTTTATTATAGATAAAAATACGCACAATAGATGTGGCCCAACCCATCACCCTCCCTCCACCCAAACCTCCCCCCTCCCTTCCCCTTCCTTGGTCCTTTCCTCATAGTCTTATGGTATAGTTGGGTTATAGCCTTCATGTGAAAGCTATAGTTCAGCTTCATAGTAGGGCTGAGTACATTGGATACT
>CAUYPK010094701.1:0-64734 GCA_963574355.1 Loris lydekkerianus | reverse complement strand
AAGGCTATAACCCAACTATACCACAAGACTATGAGGAAAGGACCAAGGAAGGGGAAGGGAGGGGGGAGGTTTGGGTGGAGGGAGGGTGATGGGTTGGGCCACATCTATGGTGCATATTTTTATCTATAATAAAAAAATAAAAGAAAAAAGAAAAAAAATAAATAAACACCATTGCAGGGGGTAAAAAAAAAGAAAGTGGTGGAAGGATGGTCATGCCAGTTCTGAGCCATGACCTCAAGGAGCCTTGAGCATTTTCCATTTGTTCACGTGCTCGTCTGTGATCACCGTGACAGCACACTCTGGGCTGGCTCGCTGGAGGATGAGGCTTTTGGAACAGAGCACAGCCACCCCAGTTGTCCTAGATCAGCCAATTATTCCCAGCCAAGAGTTAGACAGCCACCCTCTTGTCCTGCAGCTGGCCGCTAACACCAGAGTGAGGCCAGCTCAGACCAGAAGAACTGCCCAGCTGACCTATGACTTGAGCGCTATGTATTAATAAATGCTTATTGTTTCCAAACATTGATTTGGGGATTGTTTGTTACACAGCATGACTGTGGCGATACACAAGCAATGTGTTGCCAATGTGTGCTCTGTAAAGTGTGTGGGACAGGAGAGCTTGTTGTCACGGGAGTCAAAAGAAGAAAGTGTTTCCAGAAAGGACTAAGAAAATGAATAATAATCAGGTGCTCTAGAAATGCAGGAGTTACTCTCTAATAATCTGCCATCCCTCACCTCTCATCAAGAAATCCTGTTGTCTCCACCCTAATTCATCCTCTCTTCTTCTTATGCATTGCCAGAACCCTGGTCCAAGCCACCAAGGCTCCCTACCTAGACCTTGAAGGAGCTTCCATAATTGCCCCCCCCCCCCTTACTTTGTCTGCTGTAACCTATTCCCAAGGTAGCTACAGCCACCATCCTCTGCTTAAATACCATAAGTTGACCTGCTTAATGTTTGGAAGAAAATACAAACTCCTTACTTGGTGTACAAAGCCCTGCCTTCTCTAGCCTCATTTTGTTTTCCTCTGTCCAAATCCACCACTTTCTAGCCACATGTGGCCTTACTTTGGACTCTTGAACACCCTAAGCGCATTTCTGCCCCAGGGCCTTTGCACATGACAGTCTCTCTGCTGAGAAAGCTCTTCTCCTCTTACGACTGCATGTCTGGCTCTGTCTGACTATTTTGCTGAAGTGTTACTGCCTCAGAGAGCTCTTCCTCGATTGCTAAATCTTAAGCCACTATCTCATCACTGTCACATGACTGTATCTTCTTTTGGGGCAGAACATTAACACTTACTAATCTTTTGTTCTGGTTTATTTGTGCTTGGGTACTGTCTGTCTTTACACTAGAATGGCAGGGCCTTGAGCTCGAAGCCTGGTCTGCCTGGGTCATAGCTCAATGCCTTGTGCCTAACATAGAGCCTGATACACACACGGTAGACTGTAACACTTACTGAATAAAAGAAAATTCTAGAAGAATTTTCTCTAGAAAATTTAGGGGCCTGTAGTAAAATACTGACATTCTTAACTCTGGATGACAGATGATAAGCAAACATTTTCTTGTTTTGTTAATCTGTCATTTCAAAACTTTCTGTACTGCACCTGTTTTATTTTATAATACAAAAAAGAAATCAATAAACGTTATTTTTAGGAAAGGTTATCCTGTAGACTAGAAAGGCACAATTTGCCTAAAATACCCAGACAAAATGAAACTCAAAGTTTTCACTTGCTGTTTCCCCAAATGCTCCAGGGGTGGGGGTTCATTCTCTTTTGCCTTTTGGGATAAGAGTCCTTGGTCCTGATTTATTTGCCGGCTTCTACTCATAAATACGTCAGCTTTGCCCAGGGCAAGGCACAATGGTTCCATTACAATAAAAAATGAGGCGGAAACCAGAGGATTCTATGCTTGAGGCAACTAGATGGCTCGGCTCACTCCGAAATAAGCACTAGGAGAACATTTCAACAACCCTAAATAAATTGGAGGTGTCTCCTGGAATTTCCTGTAAGATCATTTACCTTATACACAATTCTGGGAACCTTGTGATTAAAATTATTCTCGAAAGACATTTGCTTTCCAAACATCAGGCACTGCGCTGCATGGGGTGGTTTTGAGGAGTCAATTCTGCTCCCAGACTAGCAGAGTTTGGGAAAGACACTCACCAGTGACCTTGATCCAAGGTACCACAGCTACGTACCTGGGTGTGCTGTGCTGCACACAGCTTGGAGGAGGGTGCTTGTGGGGCTATCAGGGAAGCTTCTGCAAACTGTCACAAAGGAGATGACTGGGAACAGATCAGCTATGTGGTGATAGTGGGGGGCTGGGAGGTGGGGAATGAAGAAAAGGACAGTGAGAACAACAGGTGGTTCACGTCACCAGTTACCATCTCACAGAGCAGGTTCATTGCTGGCTGCTTTTGACAGCTTAGTATGTAGTAACAATGGCAGCTAAGATACAGACAATGACTGAACATGGACAGAACACTCCGTATAGAAAATGCTGTTAAAGCAGGGAGAATTCTGCTCTGTAACTCATAAGGTACTTTTGGAGGATCACCTCCTTTACACATCACGACACCTCATGAAGGAAAGATTATTTTTCTCATTTTACAGATGAGCAAACTGAGGCTCAGAGAGGGTAATGACTTGCCTAATGGCCAACAGCTAGGAATTTGAGTTGAGGTTTTGTTTTTAGACAAGGTCCCACTCTGTTGCCCAGGCTAGAGTATCCTGGCGTCATAGCTCACAGCAACCTCAAATTCCTGGGCTCAAGCGATCCTCTTGCCTCAGTCCCGAGTAGCTGGGACTATAGGCAGCCACCATGATCCCAGTTAGTTTTTCTACTTTTAGTAGAGATGGGGTCTTGTAGGAGCTCAGGTTGGTCTCAAACTCCTGAGCTCAAGGGATGCTCCCACCTCAGCTTCCTAGAGTGCTGGGATTACAGTGAACCACTGTGTCTGGCCCGAAATAGAGTTGAGTTTGAATTGCAGGTCCTGTGTTCATCACTCACATTAGGCTCCCTTTAAACTAAATCAGAACCTGCAAAGGGAGAGAAGCTGGGGCTGGGAGAAGGTCATGAAACATTGTCCCAGCCCTGCAGAAAAACCCAGCTGGCACCGGCTGGGAGACCTGTCTGTTTTCAGGGTTTTAGGGAAAACATACCACATATACTCGAGTATAAGCCGAGTTTTTTCCGGCACAAAATTTGTGCCGAGTTTGGGTTATACTCGAGTATATATGGTAGTTTCTTTCTTCTCCTCCTTCCCTTCCTGCAGAGAGGGAAGATGTGGGCGAGGAAAGGTAGGGGAAGGCACAGTGAAGAAAGACTGATGCCCAAAACATTTTTAAAAAGTGGGTTCACTGTTCAAGGTGGAAGGTGGGAGGAAGGAGAAGGAAGCAGAGTGAATACACACACTTCTGGGAATCTATCCTGAGGAAATAATCAGAGAAGAGAATGGGGGAAAAAGGCCTTCTGCAAAGAGATATTCATGAGAACGTTATTTACAATGGCACATTACCGACAACAGCGGCAGCGGCGGGGCAGATGAAGCAAACTCTGGAATTTCTACTCATTGGAATACTGGCAGCATCAAAAAGGATCATTATCATCGCGGAAGCTGCCGAGCAACACAGGGAAATGGGGCTAATAGTATAACGCCAAGTGGAGAAAACAGGATCCCCGATTCTTACTGCAATTGTGTCAACATCTGCAATGCACGTGGCGGGAGGACAGAAGGAAAGACCCGCGAAATGAAAAGGGAGGCAAGGGGATCACGCCGAGTTCTTTCCCTGCCTCCCCCTCTTCTTATTTCTGGAACACTCTTTCCTAAAGTGTGGGCAGGTAGTGGGAGGTGAGGTGATGCTCAGGGGTAGTCGAGCGCTTTAAACAATAGCTTTGCCTTTTAACAACGTTTGGGCTTATCTTTTTAGGTGTGGTAATGACATTGTGGTTATGTTTTAATAAGGAATTACTTTTCAGAAGAAACACATTAAAATATTTGTGACTGACATGACACCACGTCTGAGATGTACTTGAAGCTCATCTGAGCGGGGGCAGCAAGTGGGAGAAGGTGAAGATGAAATGAGAGCAGCCTGGAGCTGGTAACTGCTCGGGCTGAGTGAGGGATCCAGGGGGTTGCACTGTTCTATTTTGTATATATTTGACATTTTCCATCATGAAAAGTAAAAGAACAAAAGCAGTTCTGTACTTTCCTGGTTAGCTTCTGCTTAACACTACCATGTAATGTGGTGACATAAAGCATCCTTCCAAATACACATGTGTAGCAAAGACTTAGACAACTGAAAGAAAATCATGGATAACTATGAGGTCTGGCATTCTGAGAAAGGACAAAGTAAAGCAAAAAGCATGGCTATCTATGGCTTGGACCGGAAATGCCAGGCGTGCCAGGATGGCTGCATGGAGGATTTTTAGGGAAAGGAAGAGGGAAGAAGCATGGAGTGGAGCTGCAGCTCCTCAAGAGGAGGAACACCTGGAGTCCCAGCTTCTTGGGAGGCTGAGGTGGGAAGATCACTTGAGCCCAGGAGTTCAAGTCCAGCCTGGACAACACAGTGAGACCCTGCATCTTCAATTTTTTTCTTTGAGACACAGTCTCATTCAGTTGCCCTGGCGTCACAGCATCCTCAAGCTCAGGCTCAAGCGATTCTCTTGCCTCAAGCCTTCCGAGTAGCTGAGACTACAGGCGCCTGCCACAATGCCCAGCTACATTTTAGATATGGGGTCTTGCACTTGCTCAAGCAATTCACCCCCCTCAGCCTCCCAGAGTGCTAGGATTACAGTTGTGAGCCATCTTGCCTGGCCCCATTTTTTTTTTTTTTTTTTAAAGGAAGCAGGTCCCTCCTGCTCTCTGCCCTCCACACCCTGCCTACTCCAGGTTCCCACCCTCTGCACCCCGTGGACTCACCGGCAGCTGTTCTCTGCATCCGTGTGCAGCGATGCCTCTGCCCGGCGGAGGCCCAGGCGGGCAAAGGAGTGATACAAGGTGAGTGTCACGTCGCTCAAGCTGTGGATGCCATCAGGCTCATCATAGATGTTCTCCCAGTAGGAGCGGAGGCCTGGGGTGCCTGCGGGGTAGTTCCCGTACAGGTAATAGTCCAGCTGCCCAATGATTTCCTGATTCACCACGGCTTCGAACTTGCGGGCAAAGAAGGTGGGCCGGGCTGTCTGCTGTGCTCATGGGAAATTAAAAAAAAAAAAAAAAAGCTGCATCAGCAAGTGGGTGCAGGACCCTAATAGCACACCCTGTGGTAAGGAGCAAGGCTCTGCAGCCAGCCTGCTTGGATCCAAGTTCCAGAGCTGATACTTACAGTACCTCTGTGTTCTCAGTTTCCTCATCTGTAGGATGGGTTATAAGGAGGGTATGAAGAGGATTGAGTTAATCTCTGCAAAGCATTTCGAGCAATGATAGGCACTTAGTAAGCACCATTTAGATGTCTCTTAAGTAAATTAAATCCTAGATGTTTATAGCTGGGATGGATCTCAGAAATTGCTTAGCTGGAGGTCACAGACTAGTAATCTAGGGCAAAGACAGCCTGCAGATGCATTTTAGTTGGCCAGCCGGCATTTTAAAATGGAACTAGTTGGAAATATTTTAAAAGTAAAAGAGTTCACAGAAACTCTTATGGCTTCCCTTTAAACAGTAACAGATCTGGCAACCTCAGGGCTAAATCTCTACATATTAACAACTGGTCAAAGCTGAACAGAGGCTGTCCCTTTAGACATGAGCTAAAGGGGCTCTTTCGCCACAGTCCCCTTCACTCCCAATTGACTCCCTGGTATTTCAGCTGACTTGCAGGATCTTTGGGAGTGAGCCTAGAAATTCATATTTTTAATAGGCTTTAAAATATTTGCTCACTAAGGTGATCCTTTTGCTCTCTAAGGTTTGGGGATAATGTAAGTGACACCAGAGCTGGCTGTGTATCAGCAACCTAGGTAGCTTTTAAAAATTCGGATTCAGGGGTCCTTCCTGAGACCTAGTGAGTCAATACCTCTGGAGGTGAGGCTCAGGAGCATGCATTCCAAAATACACATTCTCGGCTGATTATAACACAACATTTGTAGACCACTGATATAAACCAAACACTTACAAAAACAAGTCCAGAGAAGGGAAGGGACTTATCCAAGGATACACAGCAAGTCAGTGGCAGAGCTAGGAGTGAGAGTCAGAAATAAAATACTGAGCATCTCTTATCTAGTAGGTGTTATACTGCGTTGTAGGGCAGAGATTGACAAACAGTTTCAATAAAGGGCCAGAGGAAAAAATATTAGAAATAGCTTTGAAACTGAACTCTGCTTTTGTAGCATGAAAGGAGCCAAAGACAGAATAGCAAATAAGTGGGCATGGCCATGCTCCAATATTTGTAAAAGCAGGCAGTGGGCTGACTCTGGCCCCAGGAGCTGTAGTTTGCTGACCCCTGTTCCAGGGCTGCAAAAACAAATAAAACACAGCCCTCTCCCTTGAGGAGCTTATTATGGTCTAGCATTATTATTGACCTAAATTTGGATCCAGAGCTGTTTTCACTGCAATGGATTAATGGCAACAATTAACTACTGAGCACACACTATATGCAGGAATTGCATTTATGTCATTACTTCTAATTCTTCCAACAACTCAGCAAGGCGGATATTATTACGCCCATTGTACAGATGAGGAAAGTTCAGCTCAGAGAGGGAAGCTCGTATGTACAAACACATGCATTTTAAGATCTAAACCCAGAATGGATGACTCCAAAACGCAAGCTCTGAAACTCTGAAACTCCAAAACTCCAGGACTGAGCTGATTGAGTAAACTAAATATCTCATCACCTCTCTGCTTAAAGCTGGAGCCTCTCTCTCTATGGTACAGAAATCAGTGTGGTTCCTTTACAGTCTCACCGAGAAGAGTCCAACCACCTGAGTGGCCTCACTTAGCTGCCTCCTAGCTGTGTGTACCTTTGGGAAAGCCATCCAACCTCTCTGGGTCTCTGCTTCCTCATCCTTAAAATGGGTATACTAACATGTGTTATTAGCATAGTGCCTGGCACACCCTGTTAGCTGTTTTATTATGTAATTATTATCATAATTAGCATATCTGACCCTTTGTTTTACTAAGTATCTGTCCACATAGGGGCCTATGAGTTTCATTTTCTGGGGACACAGAATTGGCCTCAGTGGCCGGGCAGCCTTCTTTCTCTGTCTGCGATTCTCTGACCATAGCCAGCTCGTCTAAAAGGGCATGTTTCTATATTTATTGTTCTTTTTCTGAGAGTTCTTTGCACAAGAACTCTAAGTTCCTTCTAGGCAGCAATTTCTGGATTCTGGATGTTGGGGGATATTCTTGATCATTGTTTACTGTGAAAGAAAGAGCTGAAAGCATGTGATGAGGTCTATCGCCCAGTCTTTACTAGAGACCACAGTGTCCCCAGGATGTACCAGGCTAGAATACACATGGGGCCACCTGGGGAGAACGGGGCTCCCAGGAATCAGCAGGTGGAGGCTCAGGGCCCCAAGGGATGGAAGGTCCTCTGCAACTGGGGCAACAACTTGTCCTCTACAGAGGTGGGGATCAGTTTGTTTTGTTTTTTTTCTTTCGAATAGGTCAAGCATCCCCCTGCAGCCCTCTCTCCATCTGCTCACCAAATCTTTTCGGCATGGACAATGGGGAGGTAAAATGCCATCCAAGTTCATGCTGGAATTAGCAGGGTTTGAGGAAAACCCTGTAATCTCCCACCAAAACCAGGCCTTATTGCAGCACACGCTTAAGGTGGCTAAAGACACTGGGAGGAAACTTTGGGAAACTATGGATAACAGGAGAAAACCCGCTGTGTATGCTGCACCTGTGCAAGGATGGAATCTGGATGGCAGTGAGGCCTGGTGGGAAAAACCCAGTCTGGAATTGGAAACACTACAGTCGCACCCCCCCATGCCTTAGTTTCCCCACCTGCACAACGGAGGTGATGTTCACCCCCATGAAGCCAGTGCCTGCCAGGACCGGGCGCACAGGTGGCACAGAGCACATCTAACATGATACCATCCCAGAGTCTGGGGGCCCTGGGCACGGATTTGACTCTGACTCAGAAGTTCTGGAATGGGCAGAGATTCTGCATTTCTAACAGGCGCTCTAGTGATGGTGATATCACTGGTCTGCAGACCACACCCGGAGGAGCCAGGCCAAGTGGCTGGAAGCTCCACTTGGGCGGCAGTGCCCTCCCCTGGATGTTTCAGCCACATGCAAAGAGAGAGAGAGCGCTGGGGTCATCACCCTGGCACTGCTGTACTGGTTGTTCCTGTCCTCCCTCCAAGTCATCAGCTTGAGAAGTAGCACACCATCTCCAAGTGGCATGTAGTGACCCCAGGGTGGTTTGTTTAACCATCCTGTAGTGTTCTGCTGGAGCTCTTCTGCAGCTGGGGTCAGGGCATGTGAGGAGGAGTGGGGAAAGGCAAGTGAGCTGAGGCATCCTCGGGGGACGTGGTAAGCGGATGAATGCCCCTCCCCCCACCTCTGCTTTCCCCAGAACTGTAAACTGGCTGTCCGGAGGCAGCTGTGAAGGTAATGATATCTCTGCCCCTTGTTACTCTTCAAGTACACAGAACACAGCAGTTTCCAAGCCGAGCTGCTCATGAGAATTTCCCGAAGTATAATACTGAAAATACAAATTTCTGGACCTCCCTGGGATGCATGCTTCTCCAACAGGGGCAAGTTTGCCTCTCAGAGACAATTGGCAATGTCTGAAGACATTTTTGGTGGTTACAACTGGAGGTTACTAAAGTTGTTCAGTGGGCAGAGGCTAAGGGCGCTGCTGAGCATCGTGCAACGCACAGGACACGCCCAGGACAGAGAATGACACAGCCACAATCTCAGGAGCTCTGAGGATGAGAAACTCTGCCCAAGATATACTCAGGTTTGTATCCAGAAATATGTTTTTTAACCAGAGGATTCTGATTGAGAGAAGTACAGAGAACTGGTTATGAGCCTTTGGAAACAGACACTTTAAATGTTTTGACCTTCCTATGCTTCGGTTTCCCTATCCCTAAAATGGAACAATAATAATTATATATATATATTTTAAATGGCTGTTGTGGGGTTAATGAGTTAACACAGATAAAGCGGTTAGGAGAGCCCTGCTATGGAGTTCGTGCTCGGTAAACATTGGCTCTGGTTGACGCTGTTGTTATCATCATCAGCAGGCAGGGATGGGCACTGGGGCTCGGATGTCTGCAGGGCTGAGGTCTGGGGGGCAGGTGGGGCACAGGGTACTCACCTGGAAGCGGTGGAAGTCCTGCAGCTTGAAGTCATTGGGGGAGCAGCCGCACCAGTCCACGATATGCTTGTACTGACACTTACAGCCCAGCTTGCGGTTCCAGTTGGTGATACGCAGGTTGTTGTCCACCATGGTGTCACAGTGGGGGCTGTTCTCCAGGACTGTGTGGAAGAAGGACTGCAGGGGAGAGAGGGGCCCTGCCTGAGACCTCCGCCAGCCTGCCCCAAATGGGCTGGGGTGGAGGGTCAGTCTGAGGACCACCTGACTGGGAAGGGACACCCTCGGAGATGCACTCTGTCCTCTCTGCGTGCAAACGGGGGCAGCTGCCAGGCAGTTCTGCCTCACGGCACAGCTGGCTGCTTTGTCCAGACTGGCTTAATTCTACTCAAAAGCCTCCTGCTCTGAGTGGTTTCCTAAGATGTCATTCCCCAGCCTCTAGAATCTGATTTGAAGACATCTTTTATCACCCAGGTCATCCTCTGTCTGCTCAGTAGAGAGGAAAAGTCCCTCAGAGTTTCTCAACATATGGGACAGAGGAAAAACATGGGGATTAATTTTTTAGAATACTGGGGGGTCAAAAGGGTTTGCAAATGGCCAGTTCTGAAACCAAATGGATTCAGGTCTGAGACAGCATGCTAACAAAGGCTGATGCTTTGGTTTTTCCCTCCAGGTATGAAAGGCCAGATTCAAGGCTGCATGAGGCCCAGAACATCTTCCCGTAGCCACCTGCATAGTGACTGCCACACAGGGAGGGGAGCGGTGGGGGTCCTCACTGTCCATGGTCTTGAACCAAGAGCTATCGTTTCTCCCTTAATCCTAGGACTGACTCTGGGCCAACCCCCCTTCAAGGAATCTGAGAAAGAGGCAATGTTGGGACTGACAGGAAGATGACAGGAGAAATGATTATTGATGCAGTGGAGAGATTATCAGAGATAGAAAAAGATAGGTATTTCTATTTTGACACCTTCTTATAACAATTCTAGAGACCAGGGGAATATATTTCCGTGCTCTCTGCTCCCTAAGAGAAGCCATCAGGGGACACGTGCCTGCATTCAAAGGTTTACAGGCAAGAATGGAGGAGGTGGGATCTAACAAAGATCCTGGGGTATTTGTGCTTCTGTGTTGGGGCAGGGGAAGGACAGGGGACACTCACAGAGCTTTGGCCATCAGCAGTGTGGTGGGCACCTTGATTTAAACAGCCAGACTCTCCAATAATCTCTTCTACATGAGTGGGTGGGCAAGATGAGGCTCCACCCACCACTCCCTGCTAACCTTCCTGGGATGCTAAATGACATTCCCATGAACTTGAATTTTAAGCTAGAATTGTCTACAAGCCCACAGAAGCACATAAACCCCATTAAGCAGTAGGGGAAAGCACCCAATTACCGATTGCCCTGTGTCCTTTTATAATGATACAGAAATTGCCTGCAAGATAACGAATGAGGCAGTGATCAGAATCGAGAGAAAAGGTGAGTTTTGCAGGAATAGGTTTAAAAGCTGATTACTTGACATGTGTGTGGAATAGTCTAACTGGCCCAGTGATGACATGCTCCTCATCTCTCTTGAGCTTGACACTGCCCTAGACACTGGGGAGATATGAGGAAATCGTCAAATGAGATGTGCCGTCTCATCTTGCCTGCAGAAACACACAGCCCATGTGATCCAGAGTTGGGGCCCTGCCAGGGAAGGAACAGTAGTGTACCACTCATGAGAAATATCATAGGCTCAACAGAAGAGGATCAGGCTCTGGAGTTTTCTGAAGTCGGATCAGAAATTAGGGTGCAAGTGAACAGAAGGTCAGGGAGATGAATGTAGAATCCTCTAGCTCAGCTCTGAAAAGAAGGCTGCTGGCACGTCAGCAGCAATTCTTCTCAACTGGTTCTCTACCCATTTCCAGATGGCGGTGGGTCTGTTTTTAGAATATTTCACAACCTCACACAACAGGGCTTTCCACCCCAAGGTCTGAAAAATGATGACTGTCTTCCCTAGAGCTTTTAAAATGTAGGGACCACGTAAGGACTGCAACAAACTGGTCAACAGAAGGAACTAGGCCTACTGTACATTGAGTACATGTGGTGCATGTCTGGTCTATGAAAATTAGGTCAACTTAAGGAGGTGGGCAGTGTAGGGAAGTGGTCAGCTATGTACTGACCACTGTACTTCCAAAAGCTAACAGCCAACTGAGCCCTGAGTACTGGCCCACAATGGCTGTGAATGCAGGGCTAGGGTAGGCCTAGTGGAACTGCTGTCTGTCTGAGATCACCTGGAGTTTTGGACTATGACTCCACCCCTGAAACCAACACTACTTTCTGTCAGGGAATGACAGAACAATATTTGAAATGGGAAAGGGGACTCTAAGTGTTGAAAAGGTAGTTATTCCATGACTGGTGACTACAGAGGATCTATCAGAAGTTGATGTTGGTGTGTCCTGAATGGGTCAGCATGTACGGTTGTGCAGGGTGCATACTGCGTTAACTCCAGGGGGTGCCGCCATCAACACTGTAGCTATCAGAGGGTTTCTGCTGGTTTGCTAAGAGTTCTCTGGAAAACAGCAGTAAAATGTCTTGTTCTGACAAAAATCACCATATTGTGTATTATGTGATTTTATGATCAGTGGGGGCCAAGTGTCTCGAGGAAGGGCTGCCTTCTCTATTTTGCACAAAGGTACTGTGTTGACTTCTGGCAACAGCTCTGTGAATCTATCTCCACGTAGCTTCTGTGCAGGCTGGAAGGGGACCAGGGTATCCAGCTATGACAGCAAAGACTTCTGGATGTTTAAAGGACAACACAGGTGGACCCAGCATTGCTCTGCCACACTTCAGCGTCTGCTTTGTTCAAAGGCTAAAGCCAGCCCTTATCTTTCTTGGGGACTTTGGTCCTGTATACTTACTTCAGCAGGAAGCAGGGTATAGGTGTAGAATTGTTTCATCTTGGTCACCAGATCGTCTGTGGAGAATGTTACATACTCTACAAACTTCCGGTTCAGCAGGAACCAGTCTGAGCCCCCATCCACGGCGATACCCTCGGGGATGCGCCGGTCCCCCAGGCGCCACATGTGAGCATCGCACTCCAGGAAGAGCCGATCCAGGCCTTGCTTGCGGATGAACCTGGGAGAGACAAGGTAGCCCTTAGCCAAAAGATGCCCTGAAAGAGGGAACCCCACCTGGAGTCCAAATGAAACAACACACCCACAGCAAGAACAGCATTTATTGACCACTTACTATGTCCCAGCTACCAAGCCAGGGCTCATTGGATCCCCACAGTGAGGCAAGTTCCTATATCCCTACTAAGGCGGGCATTATTATTAGCCTTGTTTTATGTATGAGGCCACTGAAGCTTAGAGAACACAGGGGAACTCCCCAGTATAGTTAGATAGCAATGATCATCTGCTAACTTCTGAAATAACCTTGTTACAGCACAGATACCTTGGCAGTTTGGTGAAAGCAATCTATGAACCCTCACCTCAGAAAAGTGCTCTTAAAGGCACACAATATGTGCAAGGTTGCAGAATGTCAAAAAAACCCAAAAACTTCCACCAAAGTTATGATAGAGTAATATATGTGCTTCTTGATTCATAGATCATATTCAGGATTATAAAATATTTTCCAAAACACCAAATGTACGATAATACATATCAACATATTAAAAATAAGATATGGCAGCTCTCATAACTACTATAATTTTTGAAGAAGTAATGAGCATAAATGGTATTTAGAGTTATCTGCCCCAACTATAACATGATATGGAAATATGTGATTCCTTTTGGTGAATAAGTCATGGTTACTGCTAACATGACTGTGGTTTATTATCTTTACCAGCTACGATTATTAAAAATAAAGATGTCTTTTTTTTTCCATCCAAGGTCATGGACCCACTTGAATTTCACCTATCAACTCAGGTTTATAATGTCTACTCTAGTGAGTACATATATTAATATAATCATGCTATTTAGAATTTTGCAAAGCAGGCACAGTAGAAGTGGCATTTCCTATTTTGCAGATGCAGGAATTGAAGCTATGCAGGTTCCAGAGAGGGTGACATGGATGTATTGGGGGACAGAGCTAGAACCACATCTTCTGGTCCAAACTCCCAGTCCATTAATAACCAGTGTTTACTGCAGACTTACCATATGCCAGCTACCATGCTGGACCCTGCTGGGGGTCAGGGAGAAGAAAGGATGACCTCTACGATCTGGAGGTCTCCCAACCCAGGGATTCCCACTCTTCCAGCTTGCTGATTTTTACACATGTTCAGGACTCTATATTTTTCTTTATATAATAAACAATCGTCTCATATAAATGCTTCTCTTTGTTGCTGTCACAATGACTTCTCTAATCCATGTGCCCACCTTTATACACATACTTTTGGGCAAGGTTTTTGGACATGCTCAAATGTTCTCCCCCTTTCTCCCACCCCAGCCTTCCCTTGTTAACTTTAATTTATCCACCAGATTGCAGTCTAGAAGTTATTCCTCCAGTTCTTTACACCACTGTTGATTTCTTCCACGAGTACCACCATCATCTCATTTTTTTTTTTTTTTGATCAGCATAATTTATTTATTTATTTATTTTTTTAATTAAATCATAGCTGTGTACATTGATATGATCATGGGGCATCATACACTAGCTTCATAGACCGCTTGACACATTTTCATCACAATGGTTAACACAGCCTTCCTGGCATTTTCTATCTCATTTTCATTATTACACTATCAGCACCTTCATCATCACTATCCTCACCATCACCATCGTCATCACCATCATCACTAACATCACCACCCCCAGCACCATTATCACGACCATGACCATCCTCATCATCCTAAAGGTCACCATCACACTGAACATTATCACTTCAAGGGCTTCATCTGAATTCCCTATTTTAACTCTCATGGAAACACCAGATAGCCCTTTACTTAGACCACTTTTACACACATGCAAACTCAATAGCTTACCATGACATATTTTTATGCTTCTCTGATTACTGGCCATCTCCTTGAGACGACTGTAAGCTCCAAGAGAGCTGGAGTTGTTCTTGTTTTTGCTCATCACTGTGTACTTGGCGCACAGTCTGCTTAATAAGTATTCATAGGATGAATGGGTGAAAAAGCAATGAGTGGCCAGCCCCTTCCACACTTCTGGCTTTGTGGAACAGCATAAATCATAGGCTCTACCTCCTGGGAACTCACAATTTAACTGAACAAATGCCACATAGATATTTGTAAGCACAGCTTAAATGAATTTCAAGGAACTTCCAAAAAAATGTGGCATAGAGTAAGGTTGAAAAGTCTAGATGCTGTGGGGATGGAGGAGGCTGCAGAGGCTGCATGGGGAAGAGGAAATGAGCCCTTCTAGATGCAGAGGACAGCCTGACCCCAGGTGTGGGCTAGGGGTGCAGAATGATGTGGCTTACGCAGGAGACTGCTTTGGGCTGGTGACACAATTATGGTGGTCATGTTTTTAATTGTGGCAAAATCCAGAGACCATAACACGTAGTGGTATTAATTCATCTGCAGTGTTGTACAGCTGTCAGCTGCATCTAGTTTCAAAATATCATCACCCCCAAAGGAGACCCCATACCCATTCAGCAGTCACCCCCGATCTCTCTTTCCCTCCATCCCCTGGCAGCCAATAATCTTGTCTTCTGTTTCTGTGGATTTACCTGTTCTGAGACAATCCATGGCCTTTGTGTCTGCTTTTGCTAGTTTTCAATCTTCACCAATATTGTAGCATGTGTAAGAGCTTCATTCCTTGGTCTGGTCTGCTCGGCATTGTTTCCTGATTTTTCTGGGAAGCACATTTTGTTTTTACTTTAGGCAGCTGCTCATCCTGATCTCTGAGTTCACGTGGGTTTGTACTAACCCCTAGAACCAGAGGTAGAAACGTGGCCTGGCCTGGAAAACTGGAGTGTTCCATCTGCTTAGCCACCATAATAAGTTCAGAGATGGGCCAGTAACTCGAGCTGAGTCTGAAAGTAGCACTGGATTTTTGCCAGAACTACCGGGAAAGAGGGCTTCTTCTATGGGATTTCTGGCTAGATGTAAGCCTAGAGCTCTGGCAGCCATCTTGTCACCATGAGTCCAGAGGCCGCCTGATAACAAAGGCAAGACAGAAATAAGAGAGGAGAGACAGAAGGATACACTGCCCCAGTCTCAGTGAGTCTGCTTGAGATCGTGGATCTAGCTAGGCTTGATTCCCTCCCCACCCCTAGCTTGTCAGTTATGTGCATTTTCCAGATGGGATTTGTCACTTGCATTTGAAAAAAAATCCTGACTAGTAAATGTCTGAATGATTCCAACTTCATGACTATGACAGCTGGGATGTTCTTAGACTCCAGACGGGGCAGGTAGCCCAAACTGTGGCACATAAAAGCCACCTCTTCCTCTAGGCCAGTCTGCTCAGAGTTCTGGAGTTCTTGGCTTTTCCTTGGCAGACTTTATCCCTTTGTCTTCAGATTAGAGTTGCCTGTCTCTTCCCAGGTAGACCCGTTTTGGCTTCTTCTTTCTGCCTCCGTTACAGATCGCAGGGCAGGACAAGGCAGTTGGTCGGAAAAAGTCTCCTGAGATGACAGCGGTGTACAAGTAGGAGAGGAGCCCAATCCTGCCAGTCATGCTGAATTCCAGAAGGAATTCCTTCCCTCTGGGCCCCACCAACCCCCCGATATCCATTCAAGGGAACTGCGTGAAACCTCATTAATAAATCCACATTTCCAACACGTTCACCTGCCTGCAGATATTGGCTACCACTGAAGACCATGATGCACAAAATCTAAGTCTCCACCATGACCATGATATAAAAGAAATGGTGGTGGTGCTGCTGCTGGCAGTAAACGAACTTAATTTGGTGAGCAACGCTTTTCATCTACAGGGCAGTGAGGCTTTAGCTGCCACTAGCTGGGTGACTTTGAACGGTGAAGAGTCCTTCCTGAATCTCGGTTCCCCCCTTAGCAAAAGGACAAAGTTAGGTGAGGTCTGGATTATACGGTTAGATTCCTACAGAGGTCAGATCACGGAAGTGTGAGAAATGGACTGAGTAGGAGACAGCAGGAGAGCAGAGAAACAAAGAGAAGGAGAGAAGGCGTGTTCTGAGAGGCATTTAAATGCCTACAAGTATTCTGGCTAAATAAAACATACCCCTGGGCTGACCCCAGTCCACAGGCCACCCGTCATAATCACCCTGGCTTAGGTGACTCCCCAGCTTCTCTCTCACTGTGACATTCTGTAAGTCACTCTGTTCTACCCAGGAAGAGGATAGGCAGCAGGTGTCACAGGCTATATGGACACATGGGAGCCCAGAGAAGGTTGACAAGTTTTCCAAGGACGTCCAGAGAACTCACATAAGGAGAGAACCCACCAGAAGACCCAGGAGTCCAGTGCTGCTCTTCTTGTTATTTTCTTAAGACATCTTTCCACATGCAACATCCAAGCTGATTAGCAAAATTGTGTTCTTGCTGGAGACAGACTTGGTGAAGATTTTTCATTGTTTTCATAGTATCACCCCACTGCAATGTAGCTCAGCTTCTAAAGGAAGTCCCCCAGTTTAGGAAAATACAAGCCGACCTTGACTGTGGCTAGTGCCAATGATGCAGTAATGCCCAGTCAGTGCACTTAGCCATGCTTGAAATTTTAGATAATTTGCATTCAAACTTACATGGTAATGAGAGAGAGGGAAAGAAAGAGAAATACAGGTAAGAGGACTGGCAAAATTTTTCTCTCTACAGACCAGCATTTTAATGTCATGTTCCATTATACGGGATAATAGTATCATCTTGCAATTTTAATGTGATGTCCTAGACCATAATATCCAAATACAATATTTATGCAGTCATCTCCAAAATGAAATATTCATAGGGTTGGGAGATTGGTTGCTATATTTGCTGAATTAAAAAACAGATAAACTGCAAAGACATGCTTTGGTTAATTGTGAGTAAAGACAGACGACCAATTCTGCAGGTCTCAGAAGTTTCTGGGGTCACAGAGGTTACCAGGGACTTACTTTTAAAGTGGGAGAAGGTGGCAGGTGTCCAGGATCTGGGGATCTACCAGGAAAAGGCATCAATTGTCTGGGCAGGGATTTGCTTTTTTCCTGCCCTGTGCATTCCAACTTGAAAAGGTCAAGCTGGAATGCAAGGTAAGTCAGTGAACTTACTTTTCACCTACAAAGGATGCATGTCTCTTTCACCTGAAGGACGAGACACACCCAGACTTGCAGCAAAGGGCCCTTTACATAGAAGGTGACCAAGGATGCGCTCTGCCTCTAAGTTTAATTTCCCATTGACTAAGTTACCTGGGGCAACTGGGTGCACAGGTGGCACCATGGCACAACAGACACCCTGTGTGTCTAGGTATTACTCCTGCCTCAGCTGGCTTATCCCCTCTGAATGGCAGTTTCCTCATGCGTAAGCGGAGCCTCATGACACCTGTCCTGACAACCTCCTGAATCAGCTGGGAAAGTGTGATGGATGATGCTTCTCAAAGGGCCTTGCAAAGTGTTTAGTAAGCACTATTCACCCAAGCAATGAACAGACCTGACCATCAATCCCTTCTCACATAGTGACGAGGCTCCTCCCTCATCCTCGGCATCACCAGCCTTTGTTCGCGCTTTCTTTATTTCCATGGCACTTTTCACTTTCTAATGTAATATATACACATGGTACTTATTTAGTCTTTTGTCTATTTCTACTTACTAGATGTAAGCTGCAAGTGGCAGACTTTTTGTCTATTTTTATTCACCACTATATCCCAAGTGCCTAAAACAGTGCCCAGAATACAGCTAGTGCTCAATATATTATCAACTAATTGAATAAAGGGAAGGGTAGAAATCACACTTGGTAGGCAATCAGGAAGTTATGACTTTAGCTAACCAAGTATCAGATTCTTCTAACGTACATTTGACAGACAATGGAACTAAATCTCAGAAAGGTTAAGTAATTTCTCCAAAGTCACACAGAAAGAAGTCTTAGACTTGAATCTAGATCTGCAGAATCTAATGCAAGCTCTTAATAATTCTGCCATTCTTATGCTGTCTGATTCACCGGAGTCTTTCCAAAATGATACAAATGAAAATACGAGAACGTCTATTGCATCAAAAAGAGAATGCCCAGAAATGAGACAGAACCAAGAGAAAAGAGCTCATTGTTGGTTTCGGAAGATGCTTTCTGCCAGACCTCTGGAGGACGTCTGTCTTCAGAACAGGCTACCTGAGGTCAAACATGGACTCATTTGCATTCAGTTTAACTTCCTCCCTTCTGAGAAATGGGCAGCCGACCTTCCCGAGACCTTTCTCTATTGGCATAATATAAAACAAAGTTATAGCTGAACATGAGTTGATTAGAAATTCCCAAGGACAAATCTGCTCTGCTGAGCATCATAGTAAATCAGAAGGGAAGGGGGAATATTGATTCTCCCCCATGGGAGAAGAGGTCAGTTAAGAAAGTACCTGTGGTCCTTGTGAATGATGCCAGAAAAGGCAGACTAAGAAGTTTCTCAATTTAGTAAATTCCCTGGCTAAATATTGGCATAGTCATCGAGTGTGAATTACTCCAGGATTGTCTTGTCCCATAGTGAGTTCTAGAAGGAAGAACTCCACTTCTCTGGTTAGGCTGCTTGAGCAAGAAGGAATTTTAGCAACAAGCTAATATAAATAATTCTACAAGTTAAAAAGCAACAACGAAGACTCAGAGAACATGAATGATCCACCTGAAGTCACAGAACCGAGAAAAAAAATTCCCTTTCTTCTATCTTTCTGTCTAGTGATCTGCCAGTGCATCCAGATTACTCCTTCAGCATAAGTATAATGTGAGCATTTTAGGTAAAAAATGAAGACATATAACAAAGCGTAAAACCCTACAATGTATGAAATCAGCCAGCTACATGGACGAGCCCACATGTTACAACTGCAGAATGCGGGGACTGATTTGGAGCCCTGAAGTCAGACCACTGGGTCCAAATCCCGTGCCTGCTACTAACTCTGCACAACCTTATCATGTGGTGTTTCAGCTCCTCCTGTGGAAAAGGGTGACACTAATAACACCTGCCTCACAGAGCTGATATAAAGGTTTAAATGAGACTGTACGTAGAGAAAGCTGAGTACAGTGCTTCACACACAGTAGCGCTCCATCAATCTTTATCAAGATGCTTTACTCCTTTCCTTCATCAAGATGGAAGTTTTGAACTTCTATCCCTCCTCTTCTCTCTTCTGCAACTTGGTAGACAAGGTATGAAGGGCACCTCTACAGCTAAGGAGAAACTCTTAGGTCTTAAAAAGTGAGGACATTTCAGCACCAAGGACAGAAACTCAAAGTCCTGACTACCATTTTAGCTGGCTGTGCAGGAGTCAATCCCTACGCCTCTACTGTGCAGCAGTGGCTGGGAGAGCAAGAGGACTTGGGGCATTCAATCACTTTGCAGGTCTCGAGAACACCTCTGCTATTCCAGGCTCTGGTCTGTGTGCTGAGAATATGGTAGGAAATAAGATGGACATCATTCCTGCCCTCTCTCTCTTCTGGGAGGAGAGACAAGAAACATAAATAATATCAGCTACCAGTTTTTTAGAGCACATACTACATTCTAGGCCCTGCCCTACACACTAAATATATGTTCTCTTATTTAGTTTTCACTACAACCCCACGAAGGCTCATGTTACTACCAAGGAAGGGACAGAGACACAGAGAGGTCAAGTCATCTTTCCAAGACCACACATCTGGTTAATGGTGAGGGTGGGAGTAAAACCTTAGCGGGTACTGTTATTCCACCCTCTAGCCATGAAGCTCTGATGCTGCTCCGATAAATAAGTAGATATAAAGAAATGAAAAATACAAGTAGATAACTACATACTAGGAAGAACGCTGTGTAGGAAAAAATCTGGGTGCGAACGGTAGAAAATAAAGAGACAGGGACTTAATCAGCGGCGACTGCTGGGAAAGGTTCGTGGAGGAGGTGGGTGGCATGCAAGTTTAGGGAGAGGGATGAGTAGAATTAATCTCCTAAAGGGTTGTGGGAAGAGCTTTATCAGTGACAGAAATCACATGTCAAGAGGCCACATAGCAGAAATGAGGGGCCTCCTAGAAGTGTTCAGCTTTACTTCCGCGGTTCAGGGCAGCAGACTCTGATTTGATTGGTGGCGGGTATACGCTCTCCATAAGGATACGTGTGTGGCCTGGATGTGGAAGGGAATGGCCACATGGCCACACTCAGGGAGTTGGTGCAGTGCAGTGGGGTCAAGATCTAAGCCTCTGGAGCCACCCCGTCTGGGTTCAAGTCTGTGTCCCCGGTTATAAGCTGTGTGTTATTTAATCTCTTGCGTCAGTGTCCCTATATGGAAAACGGGCACAGTGATTATTGTACTTACATCATGGGACTGTTGTGAGAACTGGCAGAGTTAATATCAGCAAGGCATTTAAGACAATCCGTGACACATGGTAAATCTTCCACATGCACCTGTCATTACTGTCCTGCATGGAGAAAGCAGACGTGGGTCTGACATTCAAGGAGGGAGGGAAAGGAAGCCCCAGTGGAAATGCAGATTTAGGGCCCTGAATGCCAGGGCCTGGAGCCCTTGAGCTCAGTGGGCCATGTTTTTCACAGAGTTTGGGATTGCAAATCAGCCTGTTCTTCCAAGTTGTCCAAAGGTCTTCTGGGGGCTAATTGGTTTGCCACATTTCATGTATTTTTAAAAATACTGTTTACCACTTTTTGTTCTGACTATAAAAGAAGGCTTGGAACATAACAAACACGCAAAGAAAAAACTAAAAAATCATATTCTACCTTTCAGAGATGACACCGTGAACATACTTCTCTTTTAGTCTTTTGTCTAACTTCTCTGTGTATTGTCTTGAAGGACATTCTGTTCACGGATGACCTGAAAACACATGCGGAGGCCTCGAGAGGAAGTGCCGTGCAGTTCTGTGTGGGTGTCTGCACAATGTTGAACTGTATTTTGACGCAGCTGCCATAATTGGATTAAATAAACATGCAAACGGTGATAAACGCACTGGTAAGATTTAAGGCAAGCAAAAGGGAAATGCAATCTGCTTTCCCTACTGGAGATGAGATATTAATTATCTCCTTGCATCAAACGTGGTGCTACACGTCAGCCAGGAAGAGAGCTCTTCTCTCTATAAGCAAGTTGGCACCAAAGGTCCTCCTGAAAGCAGATTGGCCTGGGAGAGGTTCCTGGCCAGGCTCTTGACAGATTTGCCAACTTTAGGTTAAACATTTGCTTGTTTATACATCAAGGAAAGTTTGGGCCTGAATTAGTGCAATGCCAAAGAAGGACATTGAACCTGTCTGGCGGGTTCTAGTGACACCATTCTAGTATACGACAGGGCAGTGCTGCCTCTGGCAGGCAGGGTCCAGACCTAAGAGGAGAAAGAAACTTCTTCAAGCCACTTCTGACCTGGGGCTAAAACGCTTCCTAGCTTCTTACCTGCCTGACCTTCTTACATTTAAAATGCTAGTTGCTTCTCTAAGAGTTGTTGCAAGTATTTGTAAAATGTTAATGACTTGTATGTCTCATTTTTAAGATTCTTCTCATTTTTTCTCCACCCTCATCACCATCCTTATCACTATTACCACCGCTGCCACCACCACCATCAGCTTAATATGCACAATTAACTATTCCAAGAACTTTTCCATATATAAACTTATTTAATTCTTGCGACAACTCTACAAGGTTGGTATTATTATTATCATTCACATTTTAAGATGAGAAAACTGATACACAGGTAAATGATGGAAGTTACCGCAGGTCACATGCACTCAGGGAGTGTCAAAGCTGGTATGTGAATCCTGAGGGGGTGGCCTGGGAGCCTCAATTCTTAACTGCTATGCCGTGTGCTTTACGGAGCATCTGTCTCCGAGCTCCCTTAATATTTTTCTGTAAGTCATCTTTAAGTACCTATATACTCGAGTATAAGCCGAGTTTTTTCGGCACAAAATTTGTGCCGAAAAACCCGAACTCGGTGCAAATTTTGTGCCGAAAAAACTCGGCTTATACTCGAGTATATACAGTAGCTTCTTCTGTTTTCTTTTAACTTGATTCTAAGCATAAAATCCATTAAGTCATGGGTTAGATGGGTTAATAATGTATACGTATCTGTTGATACACATAAGATTGATACCTAACTTTCATAGTATGCCTACCAAGGAAGGCTCTAAGGAGCCTTACATATCACCGGTGGATCATGAACACACTTTTGGGAAATGTTGACTCTAGGAAGAAGGGGGAGGACGTGTCCCCCACCCATGTAAAACGCAATTCTATTTAAAGTGAGCAGCTTTTTGCTGTACATCCCAAGCACTTAAAACTATCTATCTCAAGAAGTTAGAACTATAGGTCCTCCCACATGCAGTCACTAATCATGGGGTGATAAAAGACACAGGTATTAAAGTCAGAAGGAACCAGGTTCCAATCCCAGCTCTGCTGTTCACTAGCTGTGAGGCTCTGAGTAACTTAAAACCTCTGAGTTTCTCTAAACCTCAGATGTACTCATTTTTAACGTGGGGTGACACCTGACAAATGAGGTTGGCATGAGAAAGGCCCAGGCTGGTGTCCGCCTGTGGTCAGTGGGGATAGTCAATCTCCCCAATCCCACAATCCTTATCTGGATTTTATGAAGATGGGGGAAGGGGGATATGGCCAAAGTTATTTGCTGAAACCCTATGGCTGTGACCCGGTAGAGCTGGCATTTTGACCCAGGAGGCTGGACTTGAGCATGTTTGCTTTTTCACTACACAGCACCACATCCCAGGACTAAATACTGTGGCCCTGGTGACCTTAATTGAGGTAGAGGGCAGGAGACATCCCATTTGCCTTTCCAGCTCCCTTCCAGGGAGCTGTGCTTACACACTGAGACCTGAGCAGGCTGCAGAGACTTGAACAACCTCTCTGATGCTCCCTGAGTGGAGGATGTTTCCAAAGACTGATTTACTCAGGTTGAGACTAAAGGTTAGGGCATCTGCTTCTGTGAGCCCTGCTGAGGCTGTCTGGGAAAATGATGACTGCGCTACTGGTCTTTCAATACATTTAGTTACTTCATTTTTGGAGGAAGGCAAGGAGAAACAGTGGAAGCAACTCTCCCCTTCATTTAATTACAGGAACAGTTAGGACCAATTTGGCAGCTATTAAAATACTAGTCTGCCTTTATGCTGCCTCTTCGCAGTGGGAGCTGGAAGTTCAAATTG
Organism: Loris lydekkerianus; assembly: GCA_963574355.1. Taxonomy (NCBI): domain Eukaryota; kingdom Metazoa; phylum Chordata; class Mammalia; order Primates; family Lorisidae; genus Loris; species Loris lydekkerianus. Next base: position 41,303 of record CAUYPK010094701.1, on the reverse strand, counting down.
GCTGCTAAAGGCTAGAGATGAAGACATTCATCTCTAGCAAGGTCAACATTGCTATTAGGAATCAGGTGGAATTAAAAACAGGGGCCCCCGGGGGTCTATTTTGTGTCTCCCTGCTTGCTTTGTCCCTCCTCAATTCTGTCATTCAGGATCTCTGCCTCTGTCACATCCTTTTTGGCAAAGGTTGGCCCAGAAGCGTGGAGGAGCAAAACGCGAAGGGCCTTTGCAGACCATTTTGTTCAACTGTTGTGCATTCAAAGGGGGAAATAGGAAGACCAGAGAAGCAGAGGGGCTGCCTCAAAATTGCCCAGCATGTAAGAGGAAGGCAGGACTGCAACACAGAGAGGCTTTATCACGCAGGAATGATGAGCTAGCTTCGTCTGCGGACACATTTACCTGGGCTTCAGTCCTCATCCGGCCCTACTGCTGTGAGCTTAATTCAGCAAGTTACTCCATCTCTCTAAGTCTCAGTCTTTTTATCTGTCAATGAGGCTAATACACTGTCAACTGTCACCACCTGGAGCCAGGAAATTAAATCAACGCACAGGAAAACAGAACTAATACAGAGTCTGGGCAGGATGGTATCATTTACGCTGCCTGATTCAGCCATACCTGAAGTCAATACCAAGATTTTAGTTACCTGATACGATAATCTTCCTTATGCTTAAGCAAGTTTGAGCTGGGTTTCTGTCATTTATCACCAAAAGAGTTCTTTCTAATATACCACCAGGGAGGCCAGCTGAGCCACGCCATGCACAGCTCTGTGCCCTGGAGAGAGACTACGGATGATGAGCTGCAGGTAGGGTTGTTCCTGGAGCAGGTGAGGCTGCAGCTAACAAAGAGGTGAGAGTGGCAGATGATGGCATGTTAGCTCATTTTCTACTAAATTAATACTAAATCACTGCCCTTCATGTAAATAAGAGAACCCCAGCTCGGGACTCACACATGAATGTTGGAACTTAGGACCTATTCTATTCAGAGACTTTTGGGTTTTAGGGTTTTGGAACCTCCATACCATCTATTTCTTTTTCTTATGAGCAAACACATTTAGTTCTAATCACAACAGTGACATCATCCTCATCATCCTCATCATAAGCATTTACTACACCAAATGCTTTCTATGTAACATTGCATTTAATCCTCCAAATGACCCTGTGAGTGAAACTCTATTAATATTTCCATTGTATAGGTCAGGGGATTGGCTCAGAGAGGTTGAATCACCTGTTCAACATAGAACATAGTAGATGCTCCAACTCAGGGGGTGTAACCTCAAAACCTCTGTGTTAGATGTAGTTATATGCAGTTTAACCTGTGTTACCTGCAGTTCCTGGCTCAGTGCTTACCCAGATAATAAATACTGACTAGGCTGGAACAAGACCACTAGGGCGGATGTCATTCAGAGACACAAACTGATAAACTTAGAATGGACTCCTTCCTCACGATGCAACTTTGTTTGCACAAATCATGTATTAGAGGCTACCTAGACAGGAAGAAGCATTTTCATTCTCTACCAAAGGATCGGGAAGTCCAATATCTGGGCTACTTCTGATAACTAACCAGTCCCAGGAAATCAGGCCTGGCTCCATCTGTTTCTGTGGCTATGGGGCCAGAAAGGCCTGGGTTCAAATTCTAGCATTTAATCAGCTATGTGACCTGTGGAGAAATCAAGTAGGTTCCCCAAACCACCTTTTCATCTTTTGACAAACGAAGATGATAATTTTTATCACTGTGTTAAGTATTTATGAGAATGAAACTGGATCCTATATGAGAAGGGGCTGGTAGGTGATGCACATAGTAGGAAAACACAGTGGCTTTAATTTTTCTTGTTTATCCAGCCAGGCCTCTCTATCCTTTGTGGCCTGAACATGTAATACTAATCCATGCTGATTTAAAGAGCATCTTCAAGTCCCAGGGCTCTCTTTAAATGTAAAGGGGGCAGGCTGTGAGAAGGGCAGAAACAACCTATAAACAATCAGCTGAATAAAATCAAAGTTACAATTTAGGAAAATGATCCGACACAAGGATGCTGTGGTTACTTCTTGGGAGCTCAGGAAATAGAACTCACTCCTTGCTTTTCCGTCTCCCCTGCAATGGATAACTGGTCAACTGAGTCACAGAGCCAACTAGCCAAAACAACACCTCCGCCCGAAATGGGGAAGAAGGTCCAAAGCAGAGACTGCAAACTGAGATGCTGCAGGGACCTGGTCAGGAAGGGGAAGAATTGAGGGCCACAGCCACCTAAGATCCAGGAAATAACCACCATAAAAATGTTCAGGGACGGCAGCTGGGCGCGGTGGCTACTGCCTGTAATCCTAGCACTCTGGGAGGCTCAGGGGGAGGATCGCTTGAGCTCAGGAGTTTGAGACCAGCCTGAGCAAGAATGAGACCCTGTCTCTACTAAAAAATAGAAAAACTATCTGGGAGTCGTGGTGGGCACTGGTAGTCTCAGCTACTTGGGAGGCTGAGGCAAGAGGATGGCTTTAACCCAATAGTTTGAGGTTGCTGTGAGCTATGATGCCACAGCACCAGGGTATAAGAGAGAGACTCTGGCTTTAAAAAATTCAGGGGTGGTTCCTGTGGCTCAAAGGAGTAGGGTGCTGGCCCAATATACCAGAGGTGGCAGGTTCAAACCTGGCCCTGGCCAAAAACTGCAAAAAAAAACAAACCCCCAAAACAATTCAGGTACAGAGTTAACAGACCTTCAGATTTTTCAAGATTACCTAGAAATCTGTATTTTTCATCAGATATATTGTTGTTTTTAAATCGGACTATTAATTTTCACATGAAGCATTTGAATTAAAACAGAATAAAACACCACGAGGGCCAAAGTGTACTGACAAACTAACATTAGCCCATGAGCTGGCATGCCCTGGGTTCGCAGCTGGAAAACGTCCCAGGGCGTCACAGTCATGCTAGGCTGGTTCTTAATGCCGGTGCATGTTGGGATGGTGCTGCCTATAGGGGGCGCTCCAGACTGTGCTCCTTCTAGCTGGCCATGGAGAGTTGGGTTCAGTTCAACACTGGACTGCAGAGATGCTCATTTTAAATGAGAGAGATATAATAGACACGGGCTGTGGTTCTGGGAACCCTTATACCTACTCACATGCTCAGCAGCAGCTCGAAGCAGTGGAAGAGACACAGGCCTCTGACTGAGGACCCCTAGGTTCAACTCCATGAGACTCTTTTCCACTACATTCCATGAATGTGAGGACTTTGTCTTGTCACCACTAGGACAGTGACTGGGGTAAGCTCAGCAGTTGGTAAATATTTGTTGAATGGTTGACTGAATGCATGATTCAGGCACGTAACTTAAAACTGGGGGCCTCAGTCTTCCCACCAGTAAGTGGGAATGCACAGTGGCTGCCCTACTCAACAGGCTGCAGAACCATGAGAAACATTTACGATTCTTTCTCCTTAGCTGACGGGATGGACTATGTCAGATTCTACATGGAAGTGACCAACACTGGCAATGTGTTCTTGCATCATGCCTCTCTCCCATCTTCAAGTTCTTTCTGGTTTTACACCAAACGAGCCTAGAAAAAAGGCCCCCCCAAATTATCCCTCCGATTCTCATTTCCATTTTGCACAAGGGGGAGGGGGATGATGTGCTACCTTGCATTGTCCCGGCCGTGTGACTTCAAGAAATTCATATCTCGGTATCGGGATAGAAATGCCACCAGCTGGTCATTTGTCCTGTGGAAACAAACCGAGAAAAAAGTCAGAGGTCTTCAGAGACCATGGAGCGCTTTGGTCTTGGTTTCCTTCTTGGTCACAGAAAGCTGGTTTCATTCTTTGTGCTGTTCTGCTTGAGTTGCCTTCCCTGACCAGTGGCACACAGGCGGCTAAGGCATCCTCGTCACGTGTCACCGTCACTCTGCCATGCTACATTAAAACAGGCTGCCTGTGCATGTCTCTTTTATCTACTCCACGATACTGGGAACTCTCTAAGGACAAACAGAGCATCTTACTTGTTTTAGACTCTCCAATGCCTGGCATTGGGCTTGGCAAACAGAAAGTCATTGGTGTGCAGCTCAGTGCCAAATCCACAGCAACCACAGGGCCTTTGCATTTGCTGTGCCAGGGAAAGTTTGGCCCTGTATCTTCCCATTGCTGGCTTGCTCTTGTCACCCAGATCACCTTTCACATGTCACCTCTTCAAAGAGGACACTTCTGGCTATTTAACCTAAAGTACCATCTGCCTCTTGCTCTCTCCTCACCTTTTTATAACACCTATTTATTTCACTATCTTATCAGCATCAAAAAGCACTGAAGTTGTTTACATCAGAACGTAAGCTCTACGAGGACAGAACTTGGTCAGATCTGTTCATCCCTGGCACACAGTAGGAGTTACACGAATGCTGGTTGAATGAATCCATGAATGGATGACTCAAAGTGAGTCGAGTCTGAACTGACTCTTTTAAATGGACTTGGAGTGTTGATGGTACTGATGAATGAATAAATACCAAGTTCTTGATAACCACTGGGCTACTGATTGAGAGAGATTTAAAAAATATGAAGTGCAATACAAATGAATGACATCGTTCCCGGCATTGTTATCCCAAATTTATCGCCATCAATCTCGGCACTAGCAGTGCAGTCACAGCTAATCAGCTTGTGCATACAGCTGTGACAGTATTTTAAAAAGCAGTCACACGGGTCTCCATCTGCCAGAAACACAGTCGCCTCTTCCACTGAATAAACCCAAACAGGTAAATGGCACTGATGTGACAGCTCCTTTATCATGGGGCTTCTCTGCTCAGGAATCTTCACTTAGAGGGAAAGGGTTAAGCATCGTTTCAGATGAGGAAAAACGGTCGAAGCCAGTGGAAAGGAAAGATATCTCTGGGAACATAAGGGAGGCTGGACTTTTGAGGAGGAGGAAAGTGCCTTAGAAAGCAATCCATAGGCTCTAAAATCAGAAAGGTCTGGGGATAAATCCCAGCGCCATGACTAAGCCAGCTGTGTATCCATGGGATAAGTCATCTAACCTCATTGAACAGTGGCCTTCTCTGAACTCACCTGAGTTGAGAATGAAACATGCCCAGCACGTAGTGGGCCCACTGCACACGCATGCTCAGTGGACAACTGTGTGGACTGAAAGGGGACACAGTAGGTGCGCAACTAATGCACAATGCCCTGCTCCTTCTGCCTCCCCGCTATCTAGTCCTTCACGCCCCTGCGACTCTGCAGTCTCGCCTGCAAGCCCCTGCTCTCCTACGGATGATTCATGCTGACCAACTCATGCTTCTAGTGGAGGGGACAATGGCAGTTTCAAGATGCTGCAGTGAAAATAAGCATTGCTTATATCCCAGCTTATTACTGAAATAAACACCATTCAAAATCAGCCCTGCTGGCGGTGGCAGGCACCAGAGAAACCCAATGTGTCTGCAGTGAGGTTGATTGCTGTATGCGCGCGCGCGCGCACACACACACATACACACACACACACACACATAGCTCAGTCCTGCTGATGTGCACAGAGGTGAACCCCAGGGACATTCGCTAAAGGCTAACCCCACGTGTCCGAGTGGTGGTGCACCTCCTGTGTGGATAAATAGCACATACGTGCCCAGGGAGAGACCACTGATGGATACTGTAGTTATTGAGGAAGGAGCCTCTTCAAGGCTCTGGGAGAGGTGGAAACTGAATCAGCCTATGAAAAAAAAATTAAAGCAATGTCTCTTTCCCAGCCATAAAGAGGCCCATTCCTTCTCCACGTCTTAGCAGCTCTTATTTACCAAGGCCCTCGCCACTCTCTGCGACAGTTCATTATTGTGTCCTGATGAATAAGAGACAAGTTAACCTCTGAATGGGTCCCCGGCAGTAGGAACAATAAATAAGGCCTCTCAGGCAGCCTTAGTGGGAGGATTGAAGGGGCTGGCCTGGGCTCCTGGGCCCCCTCTTGAGAAGCCTGGGGCCTCCTAGGATCAGTGGCTGTGGCTCCATTTGGCAACCCCAGAAAGCGCCTTTCAGGGCTGTGAGCTGGGGCCATTTTCACATTTGCCGCTTCACCGAGTCCCCATCTGACAGGGATGAATAGGCATTTAGCGAATTTACTTAGCGATGCTTCCACATGAAATCATCTCAAAAGATGACATCTTGGGGGGAGGAGGCGGCCGAGGTTTCCAGGTCCGGAGCTGGTGAGTAAAGCCATCTTTCAAAGGCAAGCGTTGTCTGTATGCTTGGGCAGGGATCTTGCTGAATTGTGTGGGGGTGGAGGGAGGGGACCCCTGCCTGCCCCTCTCTGGGGCTGGGGGTGGTGCCTGGGCCCCTCACTCTCCCTCAGAGTACAGCGCTTGTTTTGAATGCTAAAGCCTGTCTCTCCAGCCCTTCTCCAAAGCGAGATGGAATGAATTCGGCTGGGGGCCAAGTTTTCCTATTGTTGCTTTCAGATGCCTGTCGATAATTGCCTACATAATATTTAGTTCTCTCCAGATAATTAACAGCGTGCGATCTGTTGACATTTTACCCCATTCCAGCCCCCCCCACCCCCATCACACACATTTCTCACTCTCCCTTTCCGAAGGGCTCATTTGGCAAATGGCTCTCACAGTTCATCACTTATGTCTGCCTCTTCATCAATTTTCTTCCACCTTTTGTTGAAAATGATTAGGAATCATGTCTGTTCGTCTGTGCCGGTTCCTCTCTTTCCCAATGGAAATAGTTGCAGGGGCCCACCGCTGCAACTATTGAAGTCATTGAGAAATCTTTGCTAAAATATGCGAAGAATAAATGAATAAACATTGAAATAAACTTAATGGAAACCATTTGGGAATCCCAGCTGAAATGAATAAATAAGCAATAATATAAATGGTGTGCCTTGCCCTAGGCCCTGGGGCAGACTTGCCACATTTTACTGCATTTGATATTCTCAAAGACGCTATGAAATGTGGGTTTCATTCCCATTTTACAGACGGTTACCTGAGACTCAGCAAATTCAACTATTTAGGAAAAGGCGGAACACGGATTATGTAATCTGGTTCCAAATGTCATAGCTTGTGTTCTCTGCTACTACACATGACATTTCTCTGCTTCTACAAATCATGGTGAGTGAACAAGTGAATGGATGAGTAAATGAATTTATTCCAGCTAGAGAGAAAAAATACAGAGGCTCTTAAGTCTCCCTCCTCCTTGCCTGGTGTGTGGACCAGGAAATGCCCTACCTGAGCCTCTACCTACTGAGTTAAAATCTGCCTTTGAACAATGTCCCCAGGTGATGCACGTGCCCTTTAAAGTTTAGGAAGCACTGCCTCTAAGTCAAGTACTAATATCTTTTCATCTTTATCCTCTCCCCATGGTTTCTTCAAGAAAGGCCAGACCACGAGCAAATTCCTTTCATCTCAATAAACCTTAGGTGTTGAGAGCATTAAATAAAAAAATTGCACGCAAAACCTGGGCTGTAGCACTTGGCATATAGTAAGGCCTTGATAAATGTCAGTTATTTAATAGTATTATTATTGCCATCTTGAGCATCAGAAGCTTAATATGTGTTGAAAAACAGTATGAAGACCCAAACTGATTTGAACTTGGGAGGCTTTCTGTTTGCGAGATCTATGGAATGTTCCAGAGAACAGGGTTTGAGAAATGTCCCATAAAAGGAGACTTGCCCAAGGACCCTTGCCAGCCAATGTCAGAGTTGAAAACTGGCTCCCAGAGGGCCACGGACACCATTGTGTGTGTCTAAAATATATATCAGCTCTGGGCATGAAGGTACACAGAGGGGGCCAGGCATGGTGGCTTATGCCTGTAATCCTAGCACTCTGGGAAGCTGAAGTCAGAGACCAGACAGAAAGAGCAAGCCCCTAGCTACACTAAAAATAGAAACAAAACAAAACAAAACAAAAACTAGCTGGGTGCTGTGGTGGGCACTTGTAGGCCCAGCTACTTGGGATGCTGAGGGAAGAGGATCGCTTAAGCCCAAGATACTGAGATTGCTGTGAGCTATGGCACCATGGCACTCTACCCAGAGCAACTAAGTGAGACTCTGTCTCGGAGTGAGCCAGAGGGAGTACACAAAGGGAACACAGCTCTCAGGCCAACAGGAGCCCAGGTTGTGCAGAGAAGGAACTCCAGGCACAGAGAGTCACAGAGTCATAGCCAAGCGAGGCCTGTCTGGGGGTGGCATGGGGTAAGGTGGGGTCTGCTTGGCTTCCACTAAGGAGCCCAGCACAGAGCTGACTGCATTTCTCTGGGTCCCTGGTACCCACCCAGCACACTTGTGCCCCAGAAATCCTGCCCCACTGCAGAAGGATACCGAGAAGGACCCTGCCAGAGGTGCTTGCAGCCCAGTGGCAAGGCCAACAGGGCTAGGGCCAAAGTTACACCCAGGATTTTGTGAATGTCAGGGTTCAGAATTTCAAACCCCTGATGCTACCAGACATGTGCAGATCCCGAGAGGCACTGGATTTAGTCCTCCTGGACTGCAACAGACCAGATATTGTGGAGCAGAAATGTAAATCAGGGTTGGGGAATTAGAGGGGCTGCAGAATGGGGCAAGCGGAGGAGGGTGGGGCTGAGGCACCTCTAGTCTGAGCTCAGAACAGACGATGCCAGTGTTTCCCCACCTTCTTCCTGTACTGCGTCCATCATATGGATGTTTAGTTTAGATACCACGTAGCTTCATCCTAAGCAACAATACTCGTGGTATTTGATGCCCGATTCTCTTGTCAATCTTTTTTATTGTGGTAAAATACAAATAACATGAAATGCACCATCTTAGTTCAGTGGTGTCAAGTGCCTTCACAATGCTGTGTGGCCACTGACAGCATCCCTCCCGGGAACGCTTTCGACTTGCAAAACTGAAACTCCCCACCCACTAAACAGTATGTCTCCACTCCTTTCTTTCTGCTTCCTGTCTCTAGATTTTGATTACTCCAGGCACTCTGTGCAAGTGGGATCTACAGTCTTTTTGTCACTGGCTTATTCAATGAGCCCATTGTCCTCAAGGTTCATCCATGTTGTAGCACCTGTCAGAATTTCTTTCCTTTTTCAGGCTGAAAAATCATTCCATTCTGATGTGACACTTTGATGGTGTTTTTTTTTTTTTTTTTTCCTATCACACACAAAAAACAGTAACGGCCACTTGTCCGTACGCCTCCTGAATCATCTGGGTCACCAGGATACACAGAGTGGTGCCCTGGTGTGCCCTGGACGGATGGCATTCTAGGATACAGAACTTTCAGTTTTAAAATTGGACATTCCTAGGCAAACGAAGACAAGGGGGTGACCCCAGGTGCAACCGAGGGATGTGAAACCACAGGAGAAGAACGTTCATCCTTCTGTGAAGAGCTCAACCACACAGAAAAACATCACGGTGGAAGGGTCCGATTGTAACCATTCCTCTCCTTTGAAAGTTATTATTATAAAAGCTCAGATCACAGCAAGATGAAGATTTAAATGTCAGCAAAAACAACACCACCTAACACTGGAGAGCCTACTATGTGGTGTCAGACACTACTCCAAGCACTTTTCATGTTTAACTCATTCAATCCTACGGCAACTCTAGGAGGCAGATGTTATTATTACCTGTACATCCATGTTCTTATTATAAAAATGAGAATATATAGAGAGATGGATTTTTACGTCATGATATATCCTGCTCTTCTGACTAATCAGTGCACACAGGCAGACTTCACTTTAATGGCTGTGCAGAGTTCAATGGAACAGCACAGCCAACCCCCTGTGGACATCTGGGTTGTCCCCCTTCTCTTCCTCTTACAGACACAGTGAACATCCTTGCATATGTGTCTGTCCATATATGAGTATGATAGAGCTCTGTAGTATCAAATTCCTCGAATGAGTTGCTTACCGAAAGGGCATTTTCCGGTCTCTCTTTGCTTTGAGAGAAGTTAGAGCATGGTCGGGATTCACAGCATAGCATGGGAGACTGCCAGGGGTTATGGGGGGAGAGAGGAACTGCAAAGCTGCTGGGCGACCAGACCTGAGCAGTGGTTTTCTGGCTTCCTCATGCTACCAACCACGGGGGGGCCCTGGAGCACGGAGGAGCTTCACGTGGAAGTGGAAATGACCTTCTGCCAAGCTACAGGGTGGAAGTGGGGTAGAACTAGCCCCACCCATGCCTGGTGAAGCTGTTCCAGTTGTTCTGTTTGACAAAGCACCAGGATGTTCCCACTGGACAGTGGGGCAGCACCTTGGACAGCAGTCAGGACCCAGGCTATAGCCGTGGGAAGGGCAGGCACTGGGTCTCACTGCGCTGTTCTTCCAGGTTCTGACATGCAGCAGGTGTTCAACACCAACTCCACGGCGGCCAGGTAGAGCAATGGCAGGCAGGGCTCCCTCTCAGCTGCTGTGCCCGGCACAGTGGCTGTCCCATGGGAAGGGTCCACTCTATGCTTGCTTGAAGGATAACAGACACCTTGAAGCCACAAGTGCCATCATTCTGTAAATGTGCCTCTGCTCATCCCATTCCCTCTGCTACCAATGCTCTTCCCTGTCTTTGCCCAGGTGACTGGGGGAGATTTGGAGCAATGAACCGTAGGGTCACGGTGCTCATGAGAAAATGCTTTATAATAACAGAAGAATTTTCCTTTGTTACTTACCAAGAGTCATCCTCCTTTAATCTGTTAAAAACCCCGTCAAGTAGGCACTCATTTATCCGTGAATGAATTAGGAACTAGAACTAGGAAGAGCATTAATCGCTTGTCCAACGCCTCGTGAGTGGTGGGAATGGGGATGTGATCCCCGGCACCCCAGGGATCAACCCAGAGCCTGAGTTCTTCTCAATCCTGCCTTCCTCCTGCTGATTAAGCTTTAGGCCTGTGGTCTATTTCTTCAGAACTGGAGCCAGGAAACAAACAGGCAACCACAGACACCTTCTGAGGCTTCCTACTTCCTTTCAAGGGAACTGCTGTCAAGTGTAAGCCGTAAATCAGGAGCTGATGAGGCCACATCTCTGTCCAGGGCGTGTGCCTTTCTCCTGCGCTTATCCAAAATCTGAGCTGCAGCATGATCCTTCCTCCCACCGCTTCCCGTCTCGTGGGTGGATTCAGGCCCGTCTTTCCACGTGGGCCAGGGATACTGGAGACACTGCCCCTCTCTGACTACCTGGATGGTTGATGCCTGGACCTTACTCATGTCTTCCTGCCTACTAGGATAACCAGGAGGTCCAGGATTATATAGACAGAGCCAATTCAGGAGTCTCCAAGAAGAGTCAAGAGCAAAAGAACTGGAAGGGAAATCCCTGATTTGCAGGTAGTCAAAGCCCGCACACGGAGGGACTCATTTTCATTAAGACATAGGGTGAAATGCATAGAAAACACTAAATACCATATTTCTTCCTAGACTCCACAGACATAAATCCAGCCACCATGGGTACCTGAAGACGGATGGCCTGGACAAATTGCTGTCCCCGCCTCCAAACTCCTTTCTCACCCATCCTACGGGAAGCAGCCACAGGGTTTTTGCCAAGCATGCATCTGACCACGTCACCTCTTCCACTTAATACCTTCGGTGTCTCCCCACTGTCTGCAGGACGATGTCCTCCCTCCTCAGCAAGACACACAAGGTTGTTCACCACCTGGCACTGCTTATGCAATTTTTGGAATTACCTGGCACTTTCTAGGTGCTCGTCTAAGACTTTGCAAGCAGGTGTTTGCAGTAATTTCTCTCTGGTGTTTGGTTTTGAGCAAATTCCTCAAGTTTGCTGAGTCCATTAAATGGGAGTAACAAGGGTCTCTGAGTTGCCTGCGTGTTATGGTATGGCAGTGATGGGCACTGGGGGCCCAGAGCAGGTGCTCAGCACCCAGAGGCCATGTCTGCTCTGCTGGGAAATATGATTTCCTCTCCTTCCACAGGTCAGGCCTGTGCTGAACACCTGCGTCAGAAGCAGATCAAACAGCTGCGGTCCCTTGCCTCAAGTAGCACACAGCACCTTGGGGGAAGGAGATAAGCAGGTAGGTTCTTGTGATGTGAGTGAGGCACCGGGTGAACTAAAGCAGGGGAGATCACGCTGAGGACAACAGGGGACAGTGCTTCCCTCTACAAAGGTAGGCAGCGCCTACAGAGCCACCTGGATGATAAATCCTGTCACCTTTAATTGGATTTAGGTTTTTGTTACTGACAAAAGTAACCCAGCATTAACACATGCTCACTGCACTTGAAGGGACTGGCAAGCCATTTCTCAAAGCTTCAATGCTTTCACAGAATATTTGTAAGAAACACATTTTTTCATTTTTAAACATACACAAGCCATTCTAAGAGGCAGTTTATCTGACGTTCCATCAGTGAGAACTCTTAACATGTCAGCCCTGCCTACAGACGGCTGTAATGGAAAGGTAACTGAAAAGAATCAGAGCGCAGAGGCCACGTAGAATCCTAGAACGCCACGGGAATCATGAATGAACAGCTAAATTGCCAGTCAGCCTAGGGTGTGTGTGCATGCGTGTGCGCATGGATTCACATGCACGTGTGTGTGTGTGAAGTTGATTTAATTACATTTTAATTCTCTGAAATCTGGTTGTCCTCATATGCCATGCAACATCTCCAATGTGCAGAACATTTGGTTAAACAAATTCTGCACTCCCATATGACAATTGATTACAGCCAGTTATTTGATTTGGTCTTTGGGGAACCAAGGGAAGTCTACTTTGGAGGACATTAAAAAATGAAACTGTAAATGTCAATGTGATTTAAGTGGGGGGAAAAAAAGCTATTTTCAGAGAGATGTTTGCAGTCATTTCTGTTTGATTTTGAACAAGTTCCTCAAGCTTGCTGAGCCTTCATTTTCTAATCCGTCGGACAGGTGTAAAAATGGTCTCTGGGCTGCTTTTGTGCTGTGAGTACGGCACATCAGTGCCTGGCCCAGAGGCCCTTGAAGAGAAGTTCCCACATCCTTTGCTAGGATTACACAAGGCGATGTTTCTAATCTTACACACCCTGTGTCTAGCACAAATATAAGTTATATATGTTCAGGTCATATATACGTGTATATATGTACATCAGCCTTGTGCCTATTTCTGTTTGTGCCTCCAAACCCATCTCAGAGGGACTCACAGACTCGTCCAGCACTCGCGGGCTGCATTCCAGGAGGGCTTTCATCCATACCGTGCCCTGTACCAGAAACACCCTTCCTGCAACTTGCCTGGACAACTCCTGCTTGTCTTTGCACAAATGGCTTAGTAGTGTTAGTTCTTCTGGGAAGGCCTGGAGGATAAAGCACCCAAACTAAACTGTGGATATATTCAACTTTCTGTGTTTAACAGGTATCTTTTTCACCATTCATTTCCACTGGGTTTACTCAAATAATGGCTATGACCTATAATAATCATTGGTCCATTTTGATTTCACCACACCTGTGTTCCTAATGCACCAACACTGAAGTACTGGAATGGGGAGTGGTTAAAATAACGTGGACCTGAGATAGAGAGATGAGGTGCAAGTCCAAGTTCCACCATTTACTGGCTGTGTGCTCTTGGGCAGGTCCTTTTGGCTACTAAATGTTCAATTTCCTCATTTTTAAAATGGGGGATAATAACAATACCGATTTCATAGAATGGCTCGAAGGTTTAATACAATGAAAGAGAATTAACTGTGATTTGCAATTGAAAAATCTTAGTTGGCACAGAAACTGGTTCTAGAAATGGGATAGCTGGGCAGGTGAAAAGAAAAGGGAGAACTCCTACAGGTTGGGCAGCTTGCATGCCGGATGCTAGAATTCCAGCTCTCCCTTCTGTTGTTGCTGTTGCTATTATCAAGTCTGTACAGTGCTAGGAGTAGAGTATAGCAAGGATATCTAACTCCCAGAATTTTGGAGGTGGGTCAGTTTGGATTTCAGTCCTGGGTTGAGATTGAGCTCGGAGGACAGTGGACTCTGTCACCGATCACTTCATCCTCCCTGGGCAGCCTGCCAGGTTCATTAGCCTGTCTGTACTGGATCAAGGTCAAAATCCACTGCAACACAGACAGGACATCACATGCACCTCCACGGAAAAACAAAACACTGTGGGCTCTGCAGCAGAGACAGATTCTGGAGGATCTGCAAGTCCTGCATCCAGTAAATTCTTTTTCCAAGGTTGTTTGCTTATCGCTGAGGGTTGATGAGAAATTTGAAAAGACTTTTAAAAAAGACTGTTTAAACAGAGGACACAGGCCTCAAGGTGGTGTCTGACTTTCTGGGGACAGACAACTTCAGATATGTTTTGAAAGAGACGTTATCATCTAGATCAGCAGTTACCAAATGTGTCCTGGGTCTCAGGACAGCTCCACTGAGCCACCTTCACAAAGGACATTCCACCTACTTCCTACATTGGGGTCTTGGGTGAAATCTCACTTGAGTAAAAACGACTCAACAGCCTAAAAATAAAAGTTCACAAATCATTAAAGAAAACAGCCAATTTAGATCCTAATTCCTCAGGCAGGGAAGAGTAAGGCGTCTGACCATACAGCAGGATTGACTGAGCTCTTCCCTCCCTAACTGGATTCTGATCTGGGGCAGATGACGATTTTTCTGAGCAGCACTGTTACCTTCTGAACAAAGGAAATCATAGTATGACCTCACAGAGTTGTTTTGAGGATAAAAGAAGCGATTTTAGGTTAAGCTGTTACATGGGTGCTTGGAGTATAATAAACACTTGGTTAAGTATTAGCTGTGTTCCTATTGGGGCTGTAAATTAAAATTCCTTTCTTCTTCCCTTTCTCTTTCTCTCCTTGCCTCCTTCACCTCCCGCCCCCCTTCTTCCCTACTCAATCTTTGGAATGACTAAATGTTCTGTGCTCTTTTGTAACTCTAAATCTTAGAGTTTATGTCTTAGCATCTAAGACTTTGCAAGCTCTCTTTACTCTGCTGGAAAATAGGATTTCCCACTTCTTTGACAAGTCAGGTCCTGCCCTGTGCATTTCCTATGCGACAAAGACTATGCTGATTTTGGACTTGATACATAAATTCTGCTTTATCAATCTCTGGTTATATCTTTGAGTTGTATGGAACCATTTCATGGGGGAAATTTAAGCCCTGGTTTCATTCGACTATACATAAGCTCACACAGCCTGTTCCCTAGATAAAAATGATTCATCTCCAAGTATTTCTGTCCCTTCCCGGAGAGGTGTTTACTCACAGGTAATACTTTAGCCCTCTTAGGATCTCTTGTGTTCTTACGGTTACTGAAAAAGAAATTATGAGCAAAGGTCATCTGGGACCACGCCAAAGACCTGCTCACATAAACTATGCTGGGAAGATGCTGATACAAGTTCATTGATCATTGATGAATTATTTTCAGTGCCAGCTGAGTATTTAAATGGCTATATTGTAAAACAGGATCGTACTGTAAATTATAAAGCGGGACGTGTGGTTGATGAAGGCAAGGCTCATGTCTATGTTCATACCGCTCTAACCCCATTCATTAATTCACCGAGTATTTATGTTGTGAGTCACGTACTTTTTGAAGTGCTGGAGAAGCAGTGACTGAGACAAAGTCCCTCTAAGGACTGTGTTCCCATCGTATGCCCTGTATTAGTTTATTGCCTATGCACCAAGAATAGTACTAGTCACCTGCCACCAATTCTTTGTGTTCTGTGGAGGAAGAACACAAAGACTTTGGAACCTCCAAGCAGCAAAGCTTGGTGAGCACACTGTCTAGCTCATAACAGTTGCTCAATGCACACAGGGACTAATGTCGAATGACATCTCTGAAGCTGTCAGAGTCCTGAAATGGGATTTCCAAACTGATGTAGAATCTCTTTGGTGCTACGGCAGATACGTGGCTGAGAAGAGTCCAAGTGAGTACCAGCCACTGATCCGTACCAGGGGACCTGGACTCAAAGTCTGTCTCTGCTGCTTCCTTCCTTACTGTGCCATCTTGTAGATTATCCCTCCAAACCTTAGTTCCTCTGTCTGAATTAAGCAAAGATTTGATGAGTTCACATGCATGAAAGAATTAATCTAGTGTCCGGTACACAGCAATTGCTTGATTATTTGATAGCTCTTGCTACATCCTCACCTATAAAGGAGGGGAGAGGATGCCAGGCACACCACACTGCAAGGCACAGTCATGGGGGTTTCCCAGGGTAGCTTTGGTCCCTGGGATATTGATGAGCCCCGGAGAGCGAGGACTAACGTGGGACCAACCTCGCTGGGGGTGGTTCCCTTGTTGGCACTCCAGAAGTTGGGCAAAAATAGAATTTCATCTACAGAAGATGGAATCCCTCTCTATTCCAAATTTATCTTCTTATTACTTCCTTTCTCTCTTAAGGAGGTGAACCACACATATTAAAATGTCATCATAATACCCCAAAGAATCAAACAGGTGTTTAAACAAAACTTGTATGTAATACTCATAGCAACAGTATTCGCAATAGCTCAAAAGGTGGAAATTATCCAATTGGCCATCAGTAGATGTGGTTTACCCATACAATGAAATTATTATTATTATTTTTTGTTGCAGTCGTTATTATTGTTTAGCTGGCCCAGGCCAAGTTCGAACCTGCCAGCCTTGGTGTATATGGCTGGTGCTGTAACCACTGCACTACGGGTGCCAAGCCATACAATAAAATTATTATACTTAGCCATAAAAGGGAATGAAATATAAACACATGTAACACAGATGAATTATATAACTGTGTATGATTTAACTGTGGTTGGTATGTAGTACATTTTATATACACTATCAACTTAATTCTCACAATCACCTTACAATGGAGCAAACTGAACTTCTCAAAGCTTGGGCAAGTTGTCTAATGATCATGATGGTAAGAATAACTATTGAGTATATAAGTTATTGGTTCCAAGCACTTGACATACATTGATTCATTTTGCCTTCCCAACAATCTCATGAGGTAGGTGTTATTATTATACACCCATCTCACAGAGAAAGAATAGGTTAAATAACTAGGTTAGACAGTTTATGTGTGAGAGAAGCAGGAATTTGCATCCAGGCCATCTGACCTCAGAGTTCAGATGTGTCACCACTAGGGTCCAAAGAATACTAGACTTGGTCATGGAACCTGGTCCTCACAGAGGATGGGAACAGGCTAATCTCTGCCATGTGACATTAAGAGATTGCACAGGATTTTCACCCTCTCCTAGGCTGCATGAAATCCAGTATATAGCCAGACAGGTGTGACATATGAACATCCCTCTGGCCTACTAAGCTCCCAGACGCAGCTTCCTGAGGTTTGGGCAGGCACCTCCAGTTAAGTGGAAATGCAGCTGAGCCAACTTCAGGATTTATAAGCACCCACCATGGCTCATTGTCCTTTTGAAATAGACTCTCCAGTTCTTTGGAATGTTCTCCATATTGACAGTGGCAAAATCTGAAAATGCCATTAGCTGAAAGAAATAAGTAAAGATAACCCCCTCCACTGGTCCTCATTCCAGGAATGAGCTCTGGGATGGTTCTAATAATTGTGGAACTCAACAAATGCAATAAAGTATCAGTGACTCTTCTGCCACTTAGGAACAAAAGACAACAGTCACCGCAGCCATAGTGATGTCCATTATACGGGAGAGGCACTTCATGCCTTACTTCAGTCAAGATCTACTCAGCACTCACTACACACCAGGCACCAAAAAGCCAAGGGTAACTAAGCAAACAGATGTCATCTCTGCACCCTCACAACTGTGAAACTGTTGGGTTTAGTCCCTTTGGGTCACCATCACTGTCATCATTTGTTAAGCGCTTTCTCTGTGGCAGGCAAGGTGCTCCCCATCTCACAGGTTCATCCCAGCTGCAAAGCCTGAGGCAGGTAACCATAATGGTTCCTATTTTACAGATGAGAACGCTATGGCACAGAAGGAGATTGGGCAACTTTCCAAAGGTCACATGGTTAGTAAAGTGGACAGCTGGAACTTGAACTAGACTCCTCTGACTCCCCACATGTACACGTCTAGTTCCCTTGCTGCACTGTCTAATGGCCTGAGCCCTGGACAATTTGTGCCAAATAGACCAAGGAAAGAGGGTTTAGGTGTCCAGCTCTACGTCCAGCTCCCAGTGTCTCTCCAGGGGCACAGAGCCTAAGAATACTGCATGCTGCAGAAAGGCCTAACACCAAGAGAAAATAAAGCAGTGAAACAACAAAGGGCATTTAGCCTGCTAGAAAGTAATTACCTGAGCCATAATGCACACATCCACAGGCAGGAATATTAGCGATCATGCTTCCCTGCTCCGGCAGCCTGGAACAGTTCTCTACTTCATAAAAATTTTCTTCCTTTCTTTTTCCCACTGCCAAGCAATTCACTAGGAACTGAAGCGATCTTCTCATCATGGCACTTTCCAATAGAAAACGGTTCAAAGGCTGCCCACTGCTTTTAGGATAAACTCAGGCTCCTTCATGTGGCTCTCTGGGTCCCATAAGGTCTGGCCTCACCCACCTCTCCAGCTTGTTTTATTGGCTTGTTCCCTAAAAACACCCTGTCCACGTAGCCTCTCTTCCTTTGCTGCCTGAGTCCTGTTCCCTCTCACCTGCCTCGGGGCCTTTGTATATGAAGCCCCCTCACCTGGAACACTTGCCCCTTCCCACCCATTTTTTTCAGCCACTTAATTCCACCTCTTCTTTCAACTTTCAGCTTCAAAGTACTTCTCCTGGGAAGCTTTCCCTGAACTCCTAGAAGAGAAGGGGTCACACTCGTATACATGTCCGTTTCTTGCTTTACATACATGTAAATTCCCTTCTTAACATTGTCATGAAAACAAAATTATGTAATGGCCTAATCTGTATATTTCTCAAGGATTGAGAAGTTAATGATCCTAAGGGTGGCTGTAACCCCAGTGCCTAGCAAATGTCTGGCACATAGTAGATTTCCAATAAGCTTGTGTTGACTGACTTGACTGTATGAATGAATGAATAGTGAGGGCCTAAAGCTAATATTTCATTCAAATAAACCTCATGGTCACTACCTCGGTTAGAAAATTCTCTCTTGGCTGGGCGTGATGGCTCACACCTATAATCCCAGCACCCTGGGAGGCTGAGGCAGGTGGATTTCCTGAGCTCAGGAATTTGAGACCAGCCTAAGCAACAGCAAGGCCCTGTCTCTACTAAAAAATAAAATAGAAAAATTAGCTTGGTGTATGGTGGTGCCTGTAGTCCCAGCTACTTGGGAGGCTGAGGCAAGAGGATCGCTTGATCCCAGTAGTATGAGGTTGCTGTAAGCTGTGATGATGCCGTGGCTCTCTACGCACAGCAATTCACCCTGGACCAGCTGTGAGCTGTGATGATGCCATGGCTCTCTACACACTGCAATTCACCCTGGACCAGATGTGAGCTATGATGATGCCGTGCCACTCTACACACCGCAATTCACCCTGGACCAGCTGTGAGCTGTGATGATGCCATGGCTCTCTACGCACCACAATTCACCCTGGACCAGCTGTGACCTGTGATGATGCCGTGGCACTCTACGCGCCGCAATTCACCCTGGACCAGCTGTGAGCTGTGATGATGCTGTGGCTCTCTACGCACCGCAATTCACCCTGGACCAGCTGTGAGCTGTGATGATGCCATGGCACTCTACGCACTGCAATTCACCCTGGACCAGCTGTGAGCTGTGATGATGCCGTGGCTCTCTATGCACCGCAATTCACACTGGACCAGCTGTGAGCTGTGATGATGCCGTGGCACTCTACGCACCACAATTCACCCTGGACCAGCTGTGAGCTGTGATGATGCCGTGGCTCTCTACGCACTGCAATTCACCCTGGACCAGCTGTGAGCTGTGATGATGCCGTGGCACTCTACGCACCGCAATTCACCCTGGACCAGCTGTGAGCTATGATGATGTGGTGGCACTCTACGCACCACAATTCACCCTGGACCAGCTGTGAGCTGTGATGATGCCATGACACTCTACGCACCGCAATTCACCCTGGACCAGCTGTGAGCTGTGATGATGCCATGGCTCTCTACGTGCCACAATTCACCCTGGACCAGCTGTGAGCTGTGATGATGCCGTGGCACTCTACGCACCACAATTCACACTGGACCAGCTGTGAGCTGTGATGATGCCGTGGCACTCTACACACTGCAATTCACCCTGGACCACCTTCTTCTTCGGGGAACACTCTACCCAGGGTGACAGACTGAGACTCTGTCTCCAAAAAAAAAAAAAAAAAAAGTTTTCTCACTTCCCAAATAAACATTTAAACTATGGCAGACTCTTCTGAGACAAATTACTCAGGAGAAGGGAGAGGTGGGGAGGGGAGTCCAGACACATCTAGGCAGAAAGATAGCAGGGAACCAGACATATAGGATCAACTGGATTTATGGAAAATACAACAGAAACACGTGTCTGGTCACTCTGGGAAATCTTTGAGAATTATCTGGCATTAAGGCATTAGCCAGCAACTTGCCTTGTCAACCAAGGAAAGACAGACGAGTCCTGTGCTTTTAGGGGGAGCAGAAAACTGGGTAAGTGCTGAAATCAATGAGTCTCAGGATTCAACATCATTAACCTTTTTGATTCAGACTGAGGAAGGTGGTGCAGGGTGAACTGCAGTGCTAATGAAGACCAGGTATTTCTGCTGGGATTATGCAGGGAAGGCTGGGTGGTAAGAAAACACAGTATGCTCTGGCTGACGTGCACTCCTGGGGTCTGGACAGGCCTACAGAATGTGGGCAAACTGCTCGTCTTTTCTTAGGCAATACTGACAGGTGGGTTATATTCCATGTGCTGCTTCCCAGTTCAAGATCAGTACTGGCATGCCATGTAGACTGGGAAAAAATAAAGTAAAAGGAGCCTGTTGTTTTGTGTCAAGTTCAGCTCCCCAGGGTTAGATGGGAGTTCAGGTCAAGGTCCCAGGGAGGTAGACCAGAAGGCTCTGAGAATCTTTACCACGTCTTCTCTGTCCAGGGTGCTGAAATCTGAAGCCCTTGGTTTAATGGAATCATCTAAATAAAGGCTAGTCTGGAAGATGGGTGGGTGGGTTGGCAACTAAACTCACAAGGGCAGAGACTTATGCATTCTAGGCAAGGCCGTTATCTGAAACATGAGAGGTCTGGCAGCAGGGTTAAATGCAAACTACGGCCTACCAGCCATTTGAAGAAGTAAAGTTGTACAGGGAAAACAGTCATGCACGTTCTTTTACATACTATCTATGGCTGCCTTAGTGCTGCAATAGCAGATAGAGACCATGTGTCCTAAAATATTTACACTCTAGCCCTTTATAAAGAAGTTTGCTGGCCCCTTGTCCAATATGGTGTTTCTCTTTTGGGGGTCATTTGGGTGAACACCTTCTTCACAACTTTCTGGCGTATCTTCCTCATCAAAGTATCTGCTTGGCCCACCCCATCCTGCCTCCAGGTTCTTTCGTGCACATTTCTACCAGGTGAATTACCCATCCACTTACCTACTGTCTTTTTCTCTCATGGGTACGGGGGGCAGGGGAGCCTGATAGTACTATACTTTCATTGCTGCTGTGTTCTCAGGGCCCAGCAAAGTGGCTGGCATAGAGTAGGTCCTCAATAAATACAGGGTGGACGTAAAGTTAGTGTGCAATTTAAAATAGCTTAACATAGTAAACTGCATATGAACTTGTTCACCCTAAATTTGTTGAATGATCACAGGGCCACTTACTCCTGGGTTATCACTTTGTTCATATTTTCTTATTTAAATCAAGTATTTTTTATTTTTTTTAATTTTTCATCTTTAGAAACCTGGGGTTAGATATGTTATTTTTTCCCTTATATGTATTAATATAGACAAAGAGAGACATTTTCAAAAACTCGCCCGTGTAGCACTTTAGATCATGCTGCACACAGCAAGTGTGCCAGGGGCCATGCCTGGGAAGCCCTGGCTGGTTGGTAAGGGCAGGGGTGTGTTTATTCCGGCTTCCACCTCTCAGTGGCAGAGCATTTCCCCACGCCTCTTCTCTTGTAAATGGGGACAATGAAGGTCCCATTTCACCAGATGGCTAAGAGATTAAATGAGACCATGAGAGAAGCACTTAGCGCCCTGCACACAGATGGCCCGGAGTGGGAGGGGCCGTCTCCTGGTAGCTCACTTCCTGACAAAGCAGCACCCTCACTGTGGCTGCCATTGCTGCCACTGGAGCCTGTCTGGGACATTGCCCTGGCTACTGAACAGTTTCACTGCATCCCGGCAAAGCAATTTGGATTAATGGGACTATTTAGCTGTAGGTGTCCAGAGAATGCATTGTTCAAAGTAACTTGTTAGAAACTTCCCCAGGGTGGCAAACTTTTAAACAAAGATTGACTCTGTAATCAAAAACTGCTTGGCCTTAAACCAGATTCCAGCATCCCAAAGAGCACTATTATATTGAGAAAAAGGTGGCAATGTTTGTGCCCCTGGCTTGGTTTGCCAAGTAATGTTGACAGATAAACACAATTAAATTGCAGGGAGGAGAATCAGTCCCTGGAGGAGAAAGGACACAGGGACAGCTGTGGTTCTTAGGGGTGCAATTTTCAGCCCTCCTCTCCAAGGGAACACACCATTGGTGTGGGATTCCACGTTGCCCCTCACCACGGAATCCTGACCTGCACTGCCCAACGGCCTCCTCCTTCCCACTCTCCATGTTCGGATTAACCAGTCTTATGCACAATAGACCAAGGCCAGAATCAGGATTCCAGATGCTTGATCTGGTCTGAGTGAATTTATTTTACTCAAGCTAGGTGGCAGTGGGAGGAAGCTAGTGTAAGTCTGATGGGTGGCAGAGACTTTGCTTTCTGCTTATGTTTCGTGATTATTCCCCAACCTGTTGACCTGTCCAGATGTCCAAGCCACTGTTAAACACTGCCTGGAGCCACCAGGGTGGTCAGAGACAGACCGCTTGAGCCTGGGGATGGGATAGGACTGGTGAGTTTGGGAATTTGAAGGAAGTTTCCCACTGGAACTCCAGGAAGGTGGCAGCTGTACTGGTTCAGGAATAAGTGGACAAATGGACTTGAGGGGGACAGCTTTGGTTCACTTCATTGTGGGAGAGAAGGCTTGTAAACACCAGGGCTCTCTTCACACAGCCTTGCAGCTTAGAGAACAGGCGAAGGCCATGGTGTATGTTGGGGCTTTAGATACAAAGACGGCTCAGTTCAGGGCAACCACCCTTCGGACTCTTATCATGATCAATTTCCTCAAGGGCATTTGCCCTGCACCCCATCTGTATTTCTGTATTGTAATTAGTACATATTTTACAAAGACATAAAATGTAAGAGAGAAGGAGGAAGAGGAAAAGGAAAATGATTACGCTTGTCTAGGGTTAATAACTATACAGGTTTAATAACTAACTGTACACGATTTTTAGTGTCATCATCATCATCATAGAATGATTTCCTTGTTAAAAAAAAAAAAAAGTGCCCAACTCTGGGTGAAGCCCTCTGTCCCTGCATGTCTCATGCTCCTAACAAACCCAGGAGGAAGGTGCTGGGGAGGACACTCCCGCTTGTTGGCCACAGCCCAGCCTCCTCTGCCCGCCTCCCTCCGAGGGAGGAGGAACTGAGGGGAGGACTATTTAGTGCCGGAGGAGGGCTGGACTGAGTCGTGGCTATTAGTGGGCTGAGCAGCTGTACTGTGAAAGCTCCGTCTAAATCCCACTACTACTTCTTGTGCTTCTTGCCTCAGGCCTAGGTTGTGCCAAGACCAGCCACACTCATCAGTTCATGGGCCTGGGTGGGTATAAGCCAAGATCTCCCGTGTAAACTCAGCCCTCTCTCTCCTCTGTAACCACTGGCATGGTGAAGCATCCTCATCTCAATGTTTAGATGGACATGAGGTTTACCAGGCGTGAGGCCACCATGCCCTGAAACCAGCTGTCATCAGAGAACTCGAAATAAAGCATTGCCTGGAGTTCCCCTGGCTATTGTTCCTAATGGGTAACAGTATCATCACCTCCCAAAGGTAGAACACACACACACACACAGACTTAGAGTGTTCTGTTTACTTGTCTTGAGGGCACACAGCTGGTAGGAGATGGTGACAGGTACCTTGCTCAGGTCAGGCTGCTTTAGCAAGATACAGGGTGTCTTAAACAATATAAATTTATTATATATTAAACCTGCCATTTTGATTCTCAGTGAGGGCTCTCATCCTGGTTTGCAGATGGCCACCTTCTCACTCTGTCCTCACATGGCAGAGAGAAGTGAGCTCTCTGGTGTCTTTACTCATAAGGACATTACAGGATCAGAGCTCATTTTTATGACCTCATTTAACCTTAATTACCTCCTCTTAGGCCCTATCTTCAAATAGGGGTTAGGGCTTCAATATACTAATTCTGGGCATACCTAATTTAATCTATAGCAATAGGATTCAAATCCAGGTCAGGCTGACACCACATGGCTTTTTCTCACAGAATGAATTAATGATGCATGAAGTGCCAGCATTGTTTTGGTTTTGCTTTAGAACAATTAGGCAATTTTGGGGGGATGGCAGCCATTCCTTTCTAATTATGTTTGCATTAGGCTAATATTTAAATGAATGAGAATATCATCAGGCAGCATCAGTCAGGCAGTCACGGGAGAGATCTGGAAAATCTGAGATGCAGAAGAACAGGATTACAAAGAAACTGAAGGCTGGGTTTGTCCTACCCAATGCAGAACAGCTGGTTCCTAAGTCTTGGCTTAGAGCACACAGTCAGCAAAGTCCTGATCTTCCATCAGACAGACAGGAAAAGAGCCCTTCTGGAGATGGGACCACTCTGGCTGTGCGGATCACAGGGTGGTGTTTGCTGTCTTGGGTGACTGGTTTTTTCTTCCTGGGGTCAACTGCTTACGACATGTGCTGCACAAAACAGGCTGAACTTGGGAGTCAGGGGAGCCTGCCTTTAAGGTGGTCATTGCCGAGCTGTGTGACCGTAGGCAAATAGCCTGCACCCGCTGAGTCTCAGAACCTTTCTCTTGGCCACCTCACGGGGATGTTATGGGGACTAAAGCAGAACATGGTGGTGGTGTAACAGCCAACTAAACCTCAGGCGACTCTGGATTTCAGGTTCTGACACACCCCGGTTTGCCTCTTGCTTACTGGACAACTCCTGCCTCCTGGATTTTCATCCATGTGAGATAAGGATTTAGATGAGCAGTTCAGAACTATGCAGTGGGTGCAATAGAACCTGCTGGTGAAAACTTAGGTTGTTTCTTTCCTCCTAATGATGAAAGAAGCATATGTTTGTATTCCAGCTCTATTTTCTACCAGTGATGAGACACTGGGCAAATTCCATAGTTTCTCTCCATCTCAGTTATTTCATCTGTAAAATGGGGTGCCATGATAGTGTCTACCTTCTGGGGTTGTTGGGAAGGTGATATTAGCTAATGCATGGAAATCACTTGGCCCAGGATCCCCCCACGGACAGTAAGTCCTCGAGAAATATTAGCTGGTGTGACGAACTCCTGGAGCATGGAGTTTGGAGTACAGTGGTCCACCTACACAGAACTGGACCTTAACCCTGACCCCTGGGCCCTGTACTCATCCATATCTTTGCCATCATCAATAAAAAGGGGCAGGAACACCCCTTGCTTATCCCATTTGACCTGTTCATAAGATATGTTCCTCCAGATTGCCCTTGAAATATCTTTACCTGTAGTCGGTTGTGAGGGACAGGCAGGGAAGAACAGACTCTCTAATGTAGATCATCCACACTGTGCCTGAGAGCTGGGGCTCTCTTTCTGCTACACCCACAAGGCCCAGTGCTGGCTCTCATCCAAATTCCCAGGGGTGTACTTGGATGCACTGGAACTGTCCCTGTGTACACACCACCCCTACTCTTGGCCACTGGTGGAAAAGCCACTAATAAGAAAACTTTGTTTTGCCAAGAAGCAAAAACACTTAATGCATTGGGTAGGCAGATGCCAGGGTTGGAATGTCCCATCCACGGATACAGAAAGCTGCTGCCAAAAGAAGGGAGAACTTAGAGATGCGGAGAGGAGGAATTCAGAAGAAAACACTTCGCAGACTTGATGCATGGTCAACCTAGGACCTGGTGAGCACATCAAACTGGCAGAGGATGGAAACCACGCTTGTTTCTGAGCTATGCAGCATCTATTCTCTCTTCTTTTGTTAAGACCAGCATCATACTTTCTAGTGGAAGTATTTCTACCCCATGTCCCAAACTTAAGGTTTGTGAGAGCTCAATGTATGCTTAAATTAAAATTAAAATCAAACCCAATTTAAAATTGCATTCTTCAGTCCCACAAGGCACGTTTCAAGCTCTGCAGGGCCACCTGTGGCTGGTGGCTACTGCGCTGGATGGCACAGCACTAGGATATTGCCATCACTCCAGAAAGTTCTACTGGACAGTGCTGCTCTACAATATAGCCTCACATCTAGTATAAGCTCTCAACAAGCATTTGTTTAATGAATGAATGAATGACCAAAGTGCTCTATTCTCTCATGGCCAATGAAGGGACCCATGACTCAAACAGAGCCGTCAAATTTCTCCTTCCCACTAGTGAAAAAGCAGCCAAACAAACAGACAAAGCAGCAAGCTAGAAAACAGTATGGCTGGAATATACCGCATATACTCGAGTATAAGCCAACCCCCTTAATTTAACCCTAAAAACTGGGAAAACTTAGTGACTCAAGTATAAGCCGAGGTGGAAAATGCAGAAGCCTCTGGTAAATTTCAAAAATAAAAATATATACTCAAAACAATTGCAATAATTGAGGAATCAGTAGGTTAAATGCTGATACCCTCACATCAGATACAGCTGAAGCTCTGTTTGAACATACAGATGATGAGGACGAAGAATCCAGTTTTGAAGAATTTTAACCTTTGTGATTTAGCTTGATTACCTGTTAAGCTAAGCGCACCGAATCAAATAACCTGTATGACCCAAGTATAAGCCGAGTTCAGGTTTTTCGGCACAAATTTTCGTCACAAAAACTTGGCTTATACTCGAGTATATATGGTACTTCAGCCAAATGGCAGCATCCCTTCGGTGTAACAAGCTTATCAATTCTCATCTTTTGCTCTGTGACTTTTTTTTTTTTTTTTGTTAAGTCATATATACATAGATCATGAATACATTTATGCCTTTGTGGGATTCCATGTGTTGATTATTTGTACAAATTGGAGCGCTTACATCCCTACTAATTAACATAGCTTTCACCTCATTTACTTAATCACAAATGTTAAGACATTTGCATTCAATACTTGATAGATTTGACTTGTACCCTTGCAATATACTTCATAGGTGAGGTCCCACCATGAACCCTCCCTCTATCGAACCACCATCTGCCTCCCATCCCTCCCCCCTTCCCTCCTTCATCCTGGGCTACAGGTGTGATTCATCTCTCATATGAAAGTGTGAGTGATTATAAATTGGTTTTATAGTAGTACTCAGTACATTGGAGTTTTTTTTTTTTTCATTCCTAAGATACTTTACTAAGAAGAATATTTTCCAGTTCCATCTATGTAAACATAAAAGAGGTAAAGTCTCCATCTTTTTTAAGTGCTGCATAGTATTCCATGGTATGCATGTACCAGAATTTATTGATCCATTCATGGGTCAATGGGGACTTGAGCTTCTTCCAAGACTTGGCAATTATGAATTGAGCTAAAATGAACAATCTGGTGCATATATCTTAGTTGCCAATTGATTTTTGGTCTTTTGGAAATACACCTAGCAGAGGAACTGCAGGATCAAACGGCAGGTCTACATTTAGATCCCTAAGAGACCACCATCCCATGCTGGTGGGATGTACTAGCTTGCATTCCCACCAGCAGTGCAGAAGTGTTCCCTTTTCTCCACATCCACACCAACATCTGTAGTTTTGGGATTTTGTGATGTGGGCTACTCTTACTGGAGTTAGATGATGTTCTACAGACACACGAAAAAATGTTCATCATCTTTAATCATCAGAGAAATGCAAACCAAAACCACTTTGAGATATCATCTAACTCCAGGAAAAGTTGCTCTGACACCTCTGACATGGATTTGTGAACTCCTCCATATGCTTCTGGGAATTTCCTCAGCCATCTTAGTGTCCTAAGCCGACAGGACCACTCCTGGATTTCTGAGGGGCCTTCATGCTTCTCAACTGAGCCTCACGAGCACTGGAGAACTGTGGCCTCATTCTGTTACTCCTACAGATGTTCTGTTAGTCTTGGTCTCCAGAAATTCTAAAGAGCTGTCCAACCTCAAACATGGCTCAGGTGACCCAGAACATCTAGCAAGAGGGAAGCGCACTGGATTTCTGCAAAAGCAGGAGTGTGCTCCAGCAGACTGAAAAATAACAGGGCCAAGGATATGTTTATTTTTTTACTAGATGCAAACACAATTGTGAATGGCTTAATTACTGTTACGTTTTTCCAGGCATTTCATGAACAGCCCGAAGATATATACCCTTTTGGGCTCACAAATAATCCAGGTGGAACTTTGGTTGGATGGTTTCATGCCAGAGATGTTGGGGTCTCAGAAAATAGGGTGTGTGTCTTTGAATGTCCCAAATTCAAAAGTGGTTTTAATACTGAAAAAGTGGCCTGTGGTAGTGAGAGTCATACCCAAAGTTCTGCACTGGGGCTAACATTTTTTGATATAGCATGTACCTTATAATTTATTTCTATAACTACGTGATAAATGTTTCTCTTTCCCTCGATTGGTGGCTGTCAACCCTCACTTATACCTGAAGGGGGGCTTTAAAAAATATAAAGATTCTTGCCACCCTCAGGAGTTTATATTCAAGTGATCTGGGGTGGGGCCCTGAATTTCTGCAAATCACACAAAACACTGATTTCACCTTGCTGAGAAGCACATCATGAGATGCCAAGCTCCCTGCCAGGGGCCCTCTTCCTGCTACACCCACAAGGCCCAGCAGCTGGTAGGTGCTCAGGAAATGGCTTTGAGAAACGCAAGCTTGTTTGTGGGAGCCAATGTTCTCTTCAGGACTTCTGAAGTACCAGGCAGGGATTGTCCTGATAGTCCAGATAGAAGGCAATGAGGGTTTGACCCAGGCCAGGATGTTGGAGGTCACAGGTGGGAATGCACATGAGAAAAATGTCCAGGTTAAGATGAAAACATGCAGGGTGAGGAGGGGGTGCAGAAGGGAAGAGGGGAGAGGAGACACAGGATTTCACCTGCTAGTGAGCAGGAGGATGGTTCTTTGCAGAGAAATGGGGAATGAAAAGAAAGACTGATGTGTGGGCAGTGCCTGTGGCTCAAAGGAGTAGGGCGCTGGCCCCATAGGCTGGAGGTGGTGAGTTCAACCCAGCCCTGGCCAAAAACTGCAGGAAAAAAAAACAAAGAAAGAAAAAGAAAAAGAAATAAAATAAAATAAAATAAAATAAAATAAAATAAAATAAAATAAAATAAAATAAAATAAAATAAAATAAAAAAAGAAAGACTGACATGGGTTGGGAAGAAGTTAGAAGAATCATTTGAGAGCTCCTTTGGTAAGACAACTCCCTGTACCTAACCTCACAGTTCTACCAAGAGGTAGGTTATATAAAGCTGCCAAGGGTGTGAGGACCCTTGGTTTTAATAACTGATACTCTTTTTAAAGAACAAGAAATATTTCACACACATTAGGATAACTACTCTTAAAAAAAAAAAAAAAAAAAGACCAGTGCAGTATCCCCTTCCTGTAATCCGAGCATTTAGGGAAGCTGAGGCGGGAGGATCACTTGAGCTCAAGAGTTTGAGACTAGCCTGGGCAACATAATGAGACACTGTCTCTACAAACTTAAAAAAGAAAAATAAAAAACACAGAAAAACAAGTACTGGTGAAGATGCAGAGAAATCAGAACTCTTGTGCACTGCTGGTACGAATGTAAAATCATACAGACACTATCAGAGGTTGTACAGTGGTTCCCCCTAAAATTTGGAATAGAAATTGCCATCTGACTCAGCAATCCCCCTTCTGGGTATATATTCCAAAGAATCCAAAGGAGGGTCTTGAAGAGATACACGGACACCCGTGTTCATGACAGCATTATTCATAATGGCCCAAAGGTAGAAGAAACCCAGTGTCCGCTGATGGATGGACGGACAAACAAAATGCGGCAGATCCCTACAACGTGGTATCTGTCAGCACTAAAAATGAAGGAAATTCTGACAAATGCTATAACGTGGATGAACCTTGAGGACATGGTGCTAAGTGAAATAAGC
Source organism: Loris lydekkerianus (assembly GCA_963574355.1). NCBI lineage: Eukaryota > Metazoa > Chordata > Mammalia > Primates > Lorisidae > Loris > Loris lydekkerianus. The sequence goes on along the minus strand of CAUYPK010094701.1, from coordinate 11,312 downwards.
CGATCACAAAAAGACACATACTGTATGACTCTACTTATATGGAGCCCCTAGAGTGGTCGAATTCAGAGACAGTAGAGTGGTGGTGTCCAGGGGCTGGGCAAGGAGAGAAGGGGAATTATTAATATTTGGTGGGCATAGACTTCCACTTTACAAGATGACAAGAATTCCTGAGGATGGCGGTGATGACAGTACAACAATGTGAGTGTGCTTCATGCCGCTGAGCTATACACTTAAAAATGGTTATTAGGATGGTAATAATAACCATTTTAGGGGCAGCACCTGTGGCTCAGGGAGTAGGCGCCAGCCCCATATACCGGAGGTGGCGGGTTCAAACCCAGCCCTGGACAAAAACTGCAAAACAAACAAACAAAAAAATGATGGTAACTTTATGTTATGTGCATTTTGCCACAATTAAAAAAATTAAGAACAAGAGACAAAGAGGGGTCTCTACTCACATTCTTTCTTACATTCATGCCACCCACCTTCTTACCCTAATGCATAGGCTGTGCTGTCCTGGGCTTACAATTGGCTCTCTTCCGACCAGGTCTCCTAATCTTAACTCTTTTTAAAATTTATTTTATTTTTTAATTAATTTATTTTTTGAGACAGAGTCTCACTTTGTCACCCTCAGTAGAGTGCTGTGATGTCATAGCTCACAGCAACCTCAAATTCTTGGACTTAAGTGATTCTCTTTCCTCAGCCTCCCAAGTTGCTGGGACTATAGGTGCCCGCCACAATGCCCAGCTAGTTTTTAGAGACAGGGTCTTGCACTTGCTCAGGCTGGTCTCGAATCCATAAGCTCAGGAGATCCACCTGCCTCAGCCTCCCTGAGTGCTAAGATTACAGGTGTGAGCCACACGCCTGGCCTAACCTTAACTCTTGCCTCAGGCTGCTGGGCTTCTCATTTCTCTGCTCCACCCCACTGAGTTGCCCTGTGAGCCTCTGGGTCCCCATTCCAACTATTCTTCCACAGCTGCCAAAATGACGTCTTGATCATCTTTAAACATAATAACTCCTCCCTTAAAAACCACACCAGTGGGCCTTTGGCCACGCCACTCTCAACCATGCAATGCTTTCCTCACAAAGGTTAACTCCTGCCCAGCATATGATGTCTCAATTCACAGGCTGCCTCCTCAGGTAAGCCTCCCAGATGCCACATGCATATACATTTCCTGTGGTTGCTGTTTGCAATTAATAGTTGGAATTTCTTGACCCATTCAAGAGCCCCTAGCAGACTGAAGGAATGTTAAGTGCAGGAGCTGCTGTACACAGACGCTTGGGCAGCAGTATTAATTTAATTTCAAATCTCAGGGTCACTGTGCTGAATGTCATCAAGGGTTTGACCTCCCTGCAAAGCTAACTCTGCTCTGTTTTAATACTAATTTCTTTAAACTTACTTACCTAGTAGAAGTTGTGCTTTGAGAAATGAGGATTAATGTGTATTAACGGCCCTAATGGAGGGCCTGACACACAGTAGGTTCATGGAAAGCATTTGCATTATTAGGGGGTTAGTCTCGCTTGATTGGGTCCACAAAATCATGGGTTTTTGCAGAAGCCCTGGCCACCTGCTTCCTGTCTTTACCAGCTGATGTTTCCTGCTGAAGCATTACAAAACAGCCGTGGTGCTCCCAGCCTGCAGCTCTGGTAGTATCTTGAGGCAGATGTTTGAATCTATAGTTAATGTAACTTAAATGTCCACATGGTGGGCCCCGTTGGGCTAGATTTTGTTGCTGTGGATTCATAACAGGCAGAAGTAGTTGATCGTGGGTTTAGCTTGAAAAATGTGTAGTTTCCCCTGCCAAGTAGCTTCTATATATACACACACTCGTCCACACATGCGTGCATGTTTGTACACCCCACAGACTGAGCGTGAACTCTGGGAGGGGCGGTAGACCCACTCAACCCTTCTCTCCTTATATACGACTTGGGCCCTAGGGAAGGACAGATGGTGTGAGGTCTCTCACCATTTGTCCAAATCAAGTGATAAGACAAAATGCTTTTGTTTTCACCCCTTCCTGGGGCCAATCTAAGATACGCTGGGTATAGTTCTCTGCTTTACTAAATGAAATACAGTAGAAACTCCATAGCTGACCACCTCAAATTGACCTAATTTTCATAGACTGGACATGCACCACATGTGTGTATCAGTGCAGGAGGCCTAGCTCCTTATATTGACCACCTCTGTATGGTGACCAGTTTGTTACAGTCCCTTGGGTGGTCAACTTACAGAGGCTCTACTAAATAAAATCAGCATGCCTTTTGAGGATTCAAGAACTTATCAGGGTCTCAGAGTTTAAAAACATCCATTTCCATTCATGTCCTGGGGACATAACCAGCTCCAAGCAGAGCCCAAGTGGGCTTGGAATTTATGTCAACAGTAGAGCAGGAAGGCTTAGGGTCTTTAAAACACACTCAGCTTGCACAGGCCACATACAGGAATATTCTTCACGACCACAAATGACTTGGGTCTATTCTGTTTTTCTCAAAACATTGTTTTCAACCCTAACTTGGCTTTCCCACTTGTGATGGAGACGTGAGTTCAAGACACATCCTACCACTCTTTTAACTCCATCAAACTACTCAGATTGGGAATTCCCTCCTAGGGTGCCCAGGCTATACTATTTGCTGCTATAATAACAGCCTGTATTTATCGAGCGCTTTCTATGCATCGGGTACTGTGTTAAGCCCTCAACATGCAATTTTTCATGAAGCCCTCCAAATAGCCCTTTGAAATAGGTACCAATATTCTGCCTGTTTTAAGGTAGAGAAATTGAGATGCAGAAGTTTTGAGGCAGCTTGTGCCAATTTACACAGCCAGTCAGTGACGGCACAGAATCTAAAACAAGGCTGTTTGCATCCAGGACCTAAAAAGGTTAGTGCTGGTAAGGACCAGCACTCTTATTATCTAAGAGAGGAAGAGCCTGGTCCACCAGGTAGGGCCAGCCAGGGGACACAGAAGGGTGATGTCAAGTCACAGGATAGCTCTGAGTAGCCAGCACAGGCTGCCGCTGCCCTTGAATGTCTCCCAACTTGTCTCCTTTTACAAGTGTGTGGTGTAGGCATTCCCGCCTCTTGTAGCAGACTCTAGAATTTGCTCATCCTTCCTGGGATGGGAGCAGTAGTGGTTTGGGGAGCTACAGATGGGGCGGCAGATGGGATGTGAAAACCTATCAGAGTTGCCCAGGATAAAACCATTCATCTGCAAAATTCATATGTTTTTGTGTGGGGCGACTTCATGAAAACAACAGCAAGAGGAACCAGCCGTGCTTGATGCATGAAGTGCCTCCGGCCCCAAGCCTGGCAACGCGGAGTGGCCAGGAGAATTGGGAAGGGGGGTGCACCGCGGAAATGAGATCAGGGAGGTAGAGAGAGAAAGAGAGAAAGAGACACGGGATGACCTGGAACATTAAAGCCAAAAAAGCTATAAATAAGATGACTGTCTTCTCTGAACCCCCAAATAGGTTGGGCCCATGGTCTGAGACCAGATCTCTCAGACAGGAGATGCACTCTTGGGTGCAGTTTAGGCACAAAGACTTGACGCTTAGTGAGCACCCTGCAAGCGCCCAACAGGCTACTAGATTCTATTATCATAATCCAATTTCATAGACAGTAGATTCACTCCCCACTGCCATAGGCTGAGGGGTAGAACTTGGACTGGAACCCTACACAATCTGATGGAAGTCTGTGCACTCACCCTCTGGGATGCTGAGCAGATCTGGACTCTGAGGGGGAAGTGGCCACAGGTAGGGCTTCAACTGAAAGTCAACAGAACAGGCCGGGCACGGTGGCTCACACCTATAATCCTAGCACTCTGGGAGGCCGAGGCAGGTGGATTGCTTGAGCTCCCGGGTTCAAAACTAGCCTGAGTAAGAGCAAGAACCTATCTCTACTAAAAATAGAAAATCTGAGGCAAGAGGATCACTTGAGCCCAAGAGTTAGAAGTTGCTGTGAGCTATGACACCACAGCATTCTACCCAGGGTGACAGCTTGAGACTGTCTCAAAAAGAAAAAAAAAAAAAGAAAGAAAGTCAACACAGGGCGTGCCAGCAGACACACCTCAAGAGGTCAAGAGGTCTCCACCCCAGTCCTGCCCTCTGACCTGGGCTGATGTGACATCTGAGGCCTCCTCATTGTGAGCCTGGAGAAGGAAGAGTGAGCACAGCTCCTCGGACTTGCGAGTAACACGTAGTAGCTTCCAAGTATCTTTCTCTGACATTCCTGCCACTAGGCAGTCTAATCACTACCCTTCCCAGCCACAGGTCAAGGTGTGGACCTGTTTCCTTCTGTGGTTTCTAGGCAGCTTGGGGCCATTTCACTGGTCTGGGCCTGAGGACCTTCCCAGGGAAAGCAGCAGGAAGCAGACTGCCTTTGGAACCAGACAGAACTGGTTCTCACCCCTACTGTCATGGAACCACCACACGACTCAGGCCTCAGTCTGCTCACGTGTTTGCAGGATTGCTGTGAGGGTGAAGGGGGCGCCTGCCATACTAGCTGCCACGCTCAGCAGGTGGGGACACTTCTGAACTCCGTCTTTTCATGGAAGCTGGAGGGAGAATGTTCTAACCCTTCTCGCCCTAGACTTGCCTAAACTCACCTCTTCTAAGTCTTTTGTTGCTACTCAGTCCATTTTTTAAAACTTCCCAAATGCAACAGTTTCATTTCTGATATGTTCAGGCTGGTCGCTCTATGAGAAATGGCATTTCTCAAGTGCAGGCGGTTTTGGCTTCCAGGGGACACCGGCTAACATCTGGAGACATTTGTTGGTACCATGGGTGAAGGGTACTCCTGGTATTGAGTGGGAAGAGTCCAGAGATGCTGTCCCACATTCTCCAATTCACAGGAGAGTCCTCCATGGCGAGGATTACCTATCCCCAATATCAATAGTGCTGGAGGTGGGAAGTCCCGGTATAGAATGATCCTCTCTTTCTAGTTTCCCTGCTACTTGGTCCCTTCTTGTCTCAAGTCTAAACAGAGGCTGTCTTGCTCTCCTGACCATGCCCCTGCTGTTTTTCTTCCCCACACCTTCCTTTCTTTACAGCCCTGGCTTCCTGCATGTTGCCTCTCACGCACGATTATCTAACTCCATGTTCTCCACTCAGACACGCGCTCCCCAAGGAGGACAGGAGCAGAAGAAGCCACTTTGCTTTTGTTCATGGAACTCACTATTTGGTATACGGCACAGTAGCTGCTCAATAAATGTTTGCTGCGTGAGCAAATAAATCATGGTATGTAAAAATCTGCCAGCAATGATCTATCCCAACCCTGCTCTCTCTATTCTCTCTTTTTATTCCCACTCTCCTATGAACAAAAGAAAACAGGTGTCCCTCTAATGCCTGTCACTTTTCTCAGCTTCTAGAGTGTCAGGTGTATCTTGTCCAAACTGACCAGAGATTTCACCTCCTAGCCCCACAACAAGGGCCACGGTCTGTAAACAGAGGATGGGATTCCCCAGCCTGGGACTGAAGACAGGGACAAAGGACACCACTGTGAAGAAGGAAGGAGCCATTTCTGGCTTTAAAGAGAGGCCTTCCTTCCATCCCTAATTTGGATCTTAACCCAAAACCCAAGCTCTCGGGAATATGTGACCTGGATATTTAATGACATTCATATTTTAATATTAATACTACTTTAATATTAATGTTAATATTTTCAGTGTAATCATTATACAGATGATGATAAAGGGGAGAGACTTCATCTTTTTAAGATGTAATTATAGTAAATCCTAGATTTGTTTCAAAATAAACCAGGGGTGTGGAAAGAGGAATCCAAAGACGAGAGGACTGGCTGTAAGCTGACCCAGGTGATGTGTATCTGAGGGCTCCTTAAGCTATTCTTGATACTGCCACGCACATTTGGAAACAGCCCTAATAAAAGTTTATTTCTTTTAAGACACCATCACCGAGCTCTCCTAGAAATGCTGTCGCCCATCCTGCTGTGCCGACACTTCACCCTGATCCACTTTGCTTCTCTCCCTTGTGAACAAATCAGGATGATGACACAGGCAAAGACAGAGCTGCCCTCTCCGTAGGAAACGGACTTCACTGTCTTTCTTTCTATTTTATTTTATTTTATTTTTTGGTCTTACAGGGTCATTAGGGAGTTTTCTTTGCTATGGTCTATTTTAAAGAGCTAAAGGATGGTGTCCCTGCAAAGGGACAGGCCTTCCTGGTGGTACGTGAAGGTAGCCAGTGCTTGGGTTTCTTGCCACAGTGGGGCCGCCGGCTGTACCACCAGCTCCAGACAACAGTAACTGAGCAGGCTGTGGGATCAGTGGGCAGGCCTCCCCAAGAAGCTGGGACTCTGTAGTTGCACACAAATTCCCCTAGTTTTCAAATGCGGCCAATCAGTTCATTTGTTACAATTTGAAAAAGGCCAGGCAGGAACACTCTCGGGTCTCACGCACAGTGAGGATGCTCTTTGTGATCCCGCCTGGACTGTCACCCATGCGTCCGCCTTTCTCTCACGCTGCCCCCCTTAGAGTTTAACATTTAAGGCAGACTTTGTCCTTCCTCTGCTCTAAACATGCCAGTGGCTTCCACCGTGCTTGGAGTAACAGCTGAATTCTAGACTCTCCATGACCTAGCCCCAATTTACTCCCTGACCTGTGTCTCTTCTTACACTGCTCCTCCCTCACTCTGTTCCAGCCACACTGAGTCCTGTTCCTCTTCGCATGCGCCAGGCACATTCTCACCTCAGGGCTCAGCCCCTAACATCCCCCCTGCCTGCACCACCTTCTCCACAGGCAAAGAAAGCAACTCACTGTTTCATTGTCTTCCATTCTTTTTTTTTTTTTTGTCTTCCATTCTTATGAATGAGATGTTCCTGGCTACTCTTGTCAAAATAACAACCCTGGCCTATTTTTGCCCTTTGCTTTATTTTTATATTATATGGTTTTACTCATTTTGTTTGTTGTTGTCCCCGTTTTCTTTTTCTTTTCTTTTTTTTTTTTAGTTTTTGTAGAGACAGGGTCTTGCTATGTTACCCAGACTGGTCTCACGCAATTCTCCCAACTTAGTCTCCCAAAGCGCTGGGATTATGGGTGTGAGCCGCCATGCCTGGCCTGTCTCTCTACTTGAATGAAAGCTCCAGGCATAGGGGTGTCTTTAGTGCAATGGGACATCTTAGACAGAGCTAGAGAAACCATGCATTCAATGAGTTGAATGAGTGAGTGGAGGAACAAAGGTATAAATGTTTCTCAGGTCCAATCTGCATCCACCCTGAGAGATCTTATGAAGACCGTGCATAGGCTCTCTGTGGCATCTCCACAACGGGCAGCAGGATGTCACACTGGGTGGCCTAGAGCCACTGGCCACCTTACCTGATGGGGTAGTCGGCTGCACTGAGGTTGATGAAGAAGTCCCAGGACCAGTCGGTCATCTCGAGGAGGTCCCGCATGCTCTGCAGGTAGGTGGACAGGAGGCTGGCGCCCCCCCAAATGGTAGCCATCCTCCAGGGGGTGACACGGACATTGCCATACTGCCTGGCGAACTGGAGCACTTGCCGATGCAGGTAATTGGAGCGCTTTTCCCAAGAGAAAGGGCAACACTCAGCATCCCAGAAAACACCCAGACATGTCCCCCTACCCCTCATCCCCTCCCTGTCCTCTCTCTTCTAGTCGACAGTGCTTCTGAGCACAGTGAACTTTGCCAAGTAACTGATTCTAGACTAGGGTGTCTTTCTGCATCGTTTCTCAAGCTTGTATTCTTTAAAAAATTTCACATTAGATGTTTGAAAGCTGTTCCCTGGGCCCACCTCTGAGCTAAGGGGTCACTAGGCATGAGTTGGTGGTACCTGGCACTCTACATTTTTATACGGGACAGGTTCATGTGGTCTGAGATAACAAGCTAAGAAATGTATCTCTACCTAAACCTGATGTGTACATTTTGGGGATAGAGCTTCTGTTTGGGGTCAGCTCTTCTGGATAAAGCATCCCTTTACCTTCTTGACTAAAGCTATAATCATGTCCCCTCAGCCAACCAACAGAAATCTCTGGGACATTTATAGCACAGGAATTAGTGAGGCTGCCATAGGTTTTGTTAATAAAATTTTTTTTTTTTTTTTTTTGGAGACAGAGTCTTACTTGGTAGAGTGCTGTGGTGTTACAGCTCATAACAACCTCCAACTCTTGGGCTTAAGCCGTTCTCTTGCTTCAGCCTCCCAAGTAGCTGGGACTATAGGCGTTCACCACAACGCCTAGCTATTATTTTGGTTGCAGCAGTCATTGTTGTTTAGCAGGCCCAGGCCAGGCTCGAACCCTCTAGCCTTAGTGTATGTGGCTGGTGCCCTACTCGCTGTGCTACAGGTGCCGAGCCTTGTTAATAAAGTTTTATTGGCACACAGCCATGACCATCTGTTAACACATCCCCCGTGGCTGCTTTTGTACTTCAGGGGCAGTGCTAACAGACAGCATAAGGTCCATGAACCCTAAAGTATTTACTATTTGGTCTTTTATAAAATGGGTATTCTCCTGGGATGAGCATTTCCACCAAGTATGTGAGTGCCAGGCAGAAGGCATAGGGCAGTGAAGAAAAGAGGTAAGAAAAACAGTATTTATGGAGAGAGTCGAAAGTCACAACCAGAGAGTTTGAAACCATACACACGCACGTGTGTGCGCATGCATGCACAGCACCTCACAACCACATGCTCTGAGGAAAGGCAGCTGGTCACCTGCTGCACCTGCTCTGAGGGGAGGCAGCTGGGAGCAGTGATAGAGGAAGAGGGTATCAGAGAGGGAGAAACAGGCCTTGGAGGGAGCCCAGAGCAGGGTGACCGAGGAGGTGCCTCACCTTGTCCACATGGATGTAGTAGAAGTGGTCTTTGTGGTAGATGGCCTTGAACATGCGCTGAAGCTGCCGAGAGGCACGGCCGTGGACCACCAGGACAAAGGCGATTCTGACCGGGTTGGCCGGCATGTACTCCACGGAGTCCTCGTCCCACTGGACGTTCTTGTTGGCTTTGCCTGGGGAAAATCCAAGAGACTACAGAGGTAAGGGTGAGGCTCAGCCAACCTTTGGAGAGTGTGACACTTCTCTGATGTTTTTTATCTTTTTCAGACAGGGTCTTTCTTTTTCACCTGGGCTAGGGTGCAGAGGCATCATCATAGCTCATATAGCCTCAAACTCCTGAGCTCAAGTAAGCCTCCTGCCTCTGCCTCCTGAGTAGCTGGGATTACAGCCATGTGCTACTTTACCCAGTCAATTATTTCTGTTTTGTAGGGACAAGGTCTTCCTATGTTGCTCAGGCTGGTCTTGAACTCCTGGCCTCAAGAAATCCTCCTACTTTTCAAAGTACTAAGATTACAGATGCAAGCCAGTTCTTCCAGCCTCTGATGATTTTTCTGGGTCTATTTATAGGGTGTGGCTATCATATTGGGGCCTAAAACTTGATTCCACTTAGCCAAGCATGTCCTAGCTCTTCATAGTGTCCAGACACAAAAGGGGTAGGGGACCCTGGGGTACTTACAGTTTCCAACCCCCCAAAGTTTAAAAAGGCCGGTGGAGATGTATGAACACATATTAAAACTATCAAGCAAGGCAGAAATTGCTGAGAGCTATAAGACATGTACCTTTGAATATCAGGGAAAGAAGCAGTTAATTCTAAGTTATGGAATAAAAGATACACACGCCATTTTTGCCTGTCCAGAATCCATTTTCCCTTCTCCTAACAGCTTCCAATATATCTGTTTGTTTGTTTCAGCTGTGTAAGAACAGATAACATGAAATCCATCCTCTTGGCCAGCATGTGAGTATACCCTACAGCCTGCTAACCTGTAAGCACAATGTTGTACAGCAGATCTGCAGAACTCACTCATTCGAAACCTTCGGGGGCACCACCCCCTTCTCTGTTTTCTGTCCATATGAAGGGAGAGAATCCAACTCCCTATCTCTTCCAGGTCATATGAGTGAGTCTGGTTTAGACTGGCCACTCAGAACACTGAATGTCCCTGGCCGCAGAATTGTTCAGAGGCAGATAAGTGACCCAAGCAAGATAATGAGCCAACGAGACAGACCTCCAGACTTCTGAGACGAGAAGGTTCTCTTTCTGTTTGACAGAAGAGTGGAAAATTCTAAGAGCCTTTCTGTTCCACATAGAAAGAAGCTGCCTGAGAAGAAACCAAAAACCAAGCGATGCACTGCAGAGTGGTGGTGAGGGTCCAGTTCCAGCGACCCAGTCTGAGCTGCAGGGTGGGCCAGGCTGGCTGAGGATCAGTCACCATCATATATTATTTTCTAGAAATCAAGCCAGATCCTACCCCAGATCCACCTTGGATGAAGGCTTCCAGACACCTTTTATCCTAAAATCAGCCTTCAAAAATTCTTCCCTGTCTTTCCCATGCAAATACTCCAGGGCCAAAGCACCAAGGAGAAACACAGCTCCCTGGTTTTAGTTCCTTATAACTCCAACTAGGATTCTCCTGGCTTTTCCTTATAGTCTAATTTCCTTGGGTTTAGTCCGATTTCCTATAGGGTCCAAGTTTGTGCTCAGTGGTTAGGGCGCCGGCCACATGATCAGGGGTTGGAGCGTTTGAACCAGGCCTGGGCCTGCTAAAAAAAAAAAAAAGTCCACAACCTTTTTGGGACCACTTTCATGGAAGACAATTTTTACATGGACTAGTGGTTATGGGGGATGGGACAGTGGGTGAAGCTCAGGTGCAGCCTGGAGATTGGGGACTGCAGGTTTAGGGGATCCAGAACATTGTCAGAATAGTAACTTCAGGTGTCCCAGAATATGAACAGGGAAATCTGAGAATTGAGACCATGTAGCCAGGAGATCAGGAGTCTGTCAATTACCATCAGAAGGCTGAATGGCTGCCAAATGAACAAGGCTCTTTCTGAGTTGGTCATTTTTAACAGGTGTGCTGTGAAATTTTTAAAAGATCATTAATTAAATTATTTTCAAAAGAGGGCAGCGCCTGTGGCTCAATGGAGTAGGGTGCCGGCCCCATATGCCGGAGGTGGCGGGTTCAAACCCAGCCCCGGCCAAAAACTGCAAAAAAAAAAAAAAAGTCACAGAATAAAGTGTATATTAAAAAAAAAAAATTATTTTCAAAAGAAGTTCAAAGCACAGTAAGAGTATTCTTTTATTTATTCTTTTTTTTTAACCGTCATTTTTTTATTTTTTTAGCTCTTCAGCAGATTTTTTTTGTTGCCTATTTTATTTTTTTATTTATTTTTTTATTGTTAAATCATAGCTGTGTACATTAGTGCAATCACCTGTACCCATTCTAAGATGCACCATAGATGTGGCCCCACCCATTACCCTCCCTCCACCAAAACCTCCCCACTCCCTTCCCCTTCCTTGGCCCTTTCCCC